>JARYGA010047510.1:0-41270 GCA_030545235.1 Helianthus tuberosus
ATTTTGGCCGAAACTACGACTCGTCACTGAGCCTAGATAACGTGGTAATCAGTAGGTATAGTCACAAGGGACTATAACCATCGTTATTACGCTCACGTTATGAAGTTCAAACGAACTTCACATTGACCATAAACTGGTCAATGCAGAAAGTCAAACTGTTTGACTTTAACGCTAAAACGAATGAAAAGAACGAAAGAACACTTACAACGGGTCCAAGAATGGAAGTTTTGAATCCGAATATTCTCAGGTATGAAGTGTTAAACACATCAACTTAGATAACAAATTCATATTTCAAAGGTGTGGGTTTTTGGGGTTGAGATCATGGGGTATTTATAGATTTCCTTGAACCGTTAAGATCGTTTATCGTAAACTGAGCTTTGATCTGGACCTTACATGTGTGCCCATGGTTTTCTAAAACCATGGGAGCCCCTAATATGGACTATGTTCATTGAATACCAGCCCATGGTTTTGCAAAACCATGGGTTAAAGCCACCAATACTTCAAAATGGACTAGGTTCATTGAATCTGCCAGAAATTTAAAAAAATGGTCCCTGCACTTGTAAAACTTGATTTTTGGCACTTTTAAGCCCCTTTAACCCCATTTCAAGTCGCTAAAATAAATTTAAAGTATAGGGAACTTAAAATATGCTCAAAAACATCTCGGATGTCGGTTCGTTTGGTCGTACGGTTGCGTTATTCGCTTAATTACGACGAAAGTCGTAACGAACGCAAAAACGATCCAAATTAAGCGACGAATGGAATTTTATCATGCCAAACACTAAAATAAAATATTTTAATGCTTACATAAATTTTTGGATGTCCGGATGTATTCAGAACGTAAGTCATGCGCGAAAATGCAAACTTATGCACTTTTTGATGCTTTTAGTCCCTGAATGAGCATAAAGTTTATTTTAGCATACCGAACCCCTCAAAGCCTATTTCTAAACTATGTAAAGGTTATTTAGGGTATGTTTAACTTATGATCAAGTTCCGGAATGTTCGTTACTATACAAATCGGCATAGTTTCATAGTTTGACACAAATAGTCCCTGTGATCGAACAAAGTTGATTTCGACACACCAAACCATTCAAAACTTATTTCTAAGTTATGTGGAGGTTATTTAAGGTATGCTAAGCCTATGTCACTATTCCGGAGTGTTTTTCGTGTTATACTGACTGCGTTTAAGCACCAGTTTGCGTATAACCTTCCAGAAAGTGATTTAGAGCTTGAAATTGGAATCGAATCAAATTGTAAAATCACTAAACACAATTACACATATAATAACACCAAAACACATATAATAACACCAAAGAACATTGTTTTATTAATAATCATCATTTTTTTACATCGTAAATCGATTAAAGAACACAGTTGTCACAGTCTCCCCTACTTCAGGAAATTTCGTCCCGAAATTTTAACTAGAGGAAGTTTGTGAAAACAAATGCGGATATTTCGTATTCATCTGGTCCTCACGTTCCCAAGTAAACTCTGGGCCACGTTTGGATTCCCAGCGAACTTTGACCAAATGAATCTGTTTGTTCTTCGACTGTTTGTATGTACGTTCCACTATCTCCACAGGTTTCTCGACAAAGTGCATTGTTTCATCGATTTGGATCTCGTCGAGAGGAATGTGTAGATCAGCGTCAGCTAAACACTTTCGCAGATTGGACACGTGAAAAGTCGGATGAATATTCCCAAGCTCTGGAGGTAGCTCTAGACGATAGGTAACCTTTCCAATTCTTTCCACAATCTTAAATGGTCCTACATATCGAGGTGCAAGTTTTCCTTTCTTTCCAAATCTCACGACTCCCTTCCAAGCTGAAACCTTGAGTAGGACACGATCTCTGACTTGAAATTCTAAGGGCTTGCGTCCCAAATCCGCATATCTCTTTTGACGGTTTCGAGCTGTCACAAGATTATCGCGGATTTTCTTAATTTTGTCTGTTGTTTCCAGAACGAGCTCAGGTCCAGTAAGCTGAGCTTCACCGGTCTCGTTCCAACAGACAGGTGAACGACATTTTCGACCGTAGAGAGCTTCGAATGGTGCCATATTAATGCTAGTATGATAACTATTGTTGTAAGAGAACTCTTTCAGCGGCAGATGAGAATCCCAATTACCACCAAAGTCTATCACGCATGCTCTAAGCATATCCTCCAAAGTTTGAATCGTTCTCTCAGATTGGCCATCTGTTTGGGGATGATAAGCAGTGCTTAGATTCAGTTGGGTTCCCAAGGCAGATTTCATGGCCTTCCAGAAATGAGATGAAAATCGAGCATCACGATCAGAGATGATATCCAAGGGCACACCATGTCATGTCCAACGGCACACCATGTCATGATCAGAGATGATATCCAAGGGCACACCATGTCATTATCAGCAGATAGATCCTCGCGAATCGGAATGAAATGAGCTGATTTCGTTAATCGATCGATGATAACCCAGATAGCATCATGACCTTTAGACGTACGCGGTAACTTAGTGATGAGATCCATCGCAGTGTTCTCCTACTTCCAAACCGGTATCTCTGGTTGTACAAGCAAGCCAGAAGGTCGTTGATGTTCGGCCTTGACTTTGAGACAAGTTAGGCATTTTGATACGTACAAGGCAACATCCTTTTTCATACCAGGCCACCAGAACTTAGTACGAAGATCCTTGTACATTTTATCAGCACCAGGATGGATAGAATATCGAGACTTATGAGATTCGTCCATTACCAAGGTGCGAAGATCGTCTTGTTTTGGAATCCACAATCGATCCATAAAATAGAGCAAACCATCGTCTTTCGCTTCGAGCATAAGCTCAAGTTGACGTGGTAATTCCATACCCATCAAATTTTGTGAAACACAAAATTGTTGAGCTTGAAGGACACGAGATTGAAGATCAGATAGAGTTCGAACATAATGAAGCTTGACTCGCTCCTTTCGACTAAGCGCATCGGCTACAACATTCGCCTTACCAGGATGGTAGCGAATCTCACAATCATAGTCGTTCAAGAGTTCAACCCAACGTCGTTGCCTCATATTCAGCTCTTTCTGATTAAGAATATGCTGGAGACTTTTGTGGTCTGTGAAAACCACACACTTTGTTCCATAGAGGTAGTGTCTCTAGATTTTAAGCGCGAAAACCACAGCTCCTAACTCAAGATCATGAGTCGTATAGTTCTTCTCGTGAACTTTCAGCTGTCTAGATACATATGCAATAACCTTACCTCGTTGCATAAGGACGCAACCAAGGCCTAAGTTGGACGCATCGCAATAGACAACGAAATCATCGCTTCCCTCGGGCAGAGATAGAACAGGAGCATTACATAACTTCTGTTTCAGCGTTTGGAACGCTTCTTCTTGCTTGGGTCCCCACTCGAAAGGCTTATTCTTCTGAGTCAAAGCAGTGAGTGGAACCGCAATCTTTGAGAAATTTGAAATGAATTGACGATAATAACCAGCAAGACCAAGAAAAGATCGAATCTCTGTAGGCGTCGTCGGTGTATTCCAGTCCTTAATAGCAGCAATCTTGGATGGATCCACATGAATACCCTGCTCATTGACTATATGACCCAAGAATTGAACTTCTTCAAGCCAGAATTCACACTTGGAGAATTTAGCAAAAAGTTGTTCCTTCTTTAGGAGTTCCAATGTTAAGTGAAAGTGTTGCTCGTGCTCGGTTCGAGATTTTGAATAAATGAGAATATCGTCGATGAACACAATAATGAACTTGTCCAAATAAGGTTTGCAGACCCTATTCATTAAGTCCATAAAGATAGCTGGAGCATTCGTCAAACCAAAAGGCATGACAGTGAACTCGTAATGCCCATATCTTGTGCGGAAAGCAGTTTTGGGAATATCTTCTTCGAGAACACGAAGTTGATGATACCCAGAACGCATATCGATCTTGGAAAAGCATGAAGCACCCTGCAGCTGGTCGAAAAGATCATCAATTCGAGGTAGGGGATATCGATTCTTGATGGTGAGCTTATTAAGCTCACGATAATCGATACACATTCGAAAAGATCCATCTTTCTTTTTCACGAAGAGGACAGGAGCTCCCCAAGGTGAAAAGCTCGGTCGGATGAATCCTTTATCAGATAACTCTTGAAGCTGCTTCGATAACTCTTGCATCTCCAACGGTGCAAGACGATAAGGTGCTTTTGCAATCGGGTTGGCATTGGGTACAAGGTCAATATGAAATTCGACTTGACGAACTGGAGGCAAACCAGGCAGTTCATCAGGAAACACCTCTGGATAATCCCGAACAATCGGAATATCCTGAATACTCTTGCTCTTGCTTTTCTCCTCGGTGACATGTGCCAGAAAAGCAACATATCCTTTTCGTAAATACCTTTGGGCTTCAAAACACGACATAAGCTTCAAACCGCCAGATGGCTTCTCTCCATGAATTTACAGAACATCGCCAGAAGACAAAGGAATACGAACAATCTTATCGAAACAAACCACCTCAGCGTGGTGTTTGGTTAACCAATCCATTCCAATGATAATATCGAAACTCCCAAGTTGCATCGGTGTGAGGTCAATAGGAAAAATATGGTTATCAAGGTTCAACTGACAATCACGAATAACAGAATCGAGAACCAGAGGTTTACCAGTAGCCACCTCGACAGATAAGGGTTTCCTCAGTTTGGTTCTAGGTATCGCAAGCAAAGGCTCAAATGACAATGAAACAAAACTTCTATCGGCACCAGAATAAAAAAGAATAGACGCAGGTCGGTTGTTAACAAGAAACGTACCATTAACCACTTCGTTGTCGGCCCTCGCTTCGTTTGCATTCAAATTGTACGCTCGCCCACGAGCGGGATTCACATTGACGTTGACGTTCGCATTCGGGTTCGCGTTAGCATTTGCGTTTGCATTCACCAGTCTCGAATAGTTGTTGCGGAAGTGACCATACTCTCCACAATTAAAACATGAACGAGGTATCGACAAAACACAAGGAAGGCGATCATTTGTTTGTTACCCTGAACAAATAAATGACACGCAGTGACTAATCAAAGTAAATAGGTCAAAATAATGTATCGTGAAGACATGCTCGCCTATAAGTGAACACTCACCCCAAGAGTTCCCAGGTAAGAGTGACTGGTCCGATTATGTGGATTTGTACGAACACTCTAGCCTTAGACAGAAAACCCAGGGTACAGGCATTCACTCTTCCAGTTTGCACGTGTTCACATTATTTAGACCCAAACTTTGACGAGATTTTGAAAACTTAAAGGGTTCAAAACCATATAATAGAGGGTTCAAAACCTAGTAATCAATCATCCTAGAACAAATGATTAGTTTTCAAAGCGGTTTCGAAAATTGTGTTCTCATTGTGGTTATCACCTAAGGATAGGTGACGATTTTGTTTTAAAAATCTAAACGCAAATAAACTTGCGTTGGGGTCCTAGAAGTTATAGTCTAGGTCAAAGCATTACTAATAACCTAATTCCCTATAACCATTGGCTCTGATACCAACTCTTCTGTCACACCCCGACCACGTAAAACAACAAAGCGTGGCGGAAATGTCGGGGGTGTTGTAACAGAATTATCGTTTCATAACCATGGATACAAAAAGTGTTTCGTTTTATTGATAATATTAAACATTAACATTATTTTAACATAGAACAACAAGTTTTATATCGTCTATCATAGATATTATGTCACTAAGGCCTCGTCCAGATCCTATGTGACGCATGCATCCTAGAACGTCAATCAGGCAACAACACCTGAAACATATGTAAAAAAACAAAGTCAGCAAAGAAATGCTGACGAGTACATAGGTTTTATAAGAGTATCGAAATCATGGCTTGTTTACTTATATTGCAATACCTCGAAAAGTGTATAATATTGCAACATGATTAACCAACTCAAATCAAGATGGTTATAATTTATAAAATTTTGTAGCCATGATTCTTAACCCAAAAGCTTTTGTTTTAGAAAACCATCTTGTAAAACATCTCGTATAAACTCGTTAATAAAACTCGTATATTATTTTGAAAACATCGTTGAGTGACATCGTTTCAATATCGTTTACCCAAGTTAACTAAATAACGTCACAGTATGTAATATGTTGAAAACACTTATGTATAAGAAGTACTAGCGGCGTATCTACCATGTTTTCACCACATTACACCCGTCCCGTTATCTAAACACTAGCCCAGAAGCCAATCGTTTACCCAAATCATTTAACATCGTTTCCAAATCGTTTCCAAATCGTTCCCAAATCGTTTACTCGTTTAGATCGTTTAAATCGTCCTTGTTTTAATTGTGAAAACTTATATATGGTCGTCTCATTAATAACATTCAAACCTTTGTGACTCGTTCATCATTCAACTCGTTCTTGCATTAACAAACCACAAAAGGGTAAGTTAACAATCATCAGATTCAGTCGTTACCCACAACACCCACACATAACCATGGGTATAGTGCAATAATGGGATTTGTCATATCCTATGGTACCATAACCTAATACTGGTCAGCTTGATCAATGCTAATGAATGTCGTTCGTTATGTAACTACAACCAACAAGTTCGTTCACATTATCGAAATCGTTAATAGTTTAGTATAAATCGTTCTATTCGTTTTTGAAATCATCGTTTAAACCTTGAAAACATTTTGTACATATGAATCACCCCAAAACAATTGAAAACAGTAAAATAGGGGAACTATGTACTCACATGTAGTGCAAGGTATCCTCAATCAATAGTACTTCAACAAACTCGAGTAAACCAGAGAAATCAAGCAGCACCTAGTAATTGAATCACTAGTCAAACAATAGACGCTTAAATCAGAAGATCAGACAGAATGAGGTCTTGTAAACTAAATGAGTGTTGGAACTCATGTGATATGGTTTAACAAAGCCTACATCCTAAATGAAACCTAACCTAAGTGCTTTCGACCCATCGCGACCCATTAAGGTAGCTTATGCTACGTTAATGCGTCGTTCGGGTGAAACATGTTCGGAACGCCTAACTAGTCCTATGATAAGTAAAATATGCCTCAACATGTTTAATATTGTTGTCTAATCAGTTTAGATACCAAAGGTTATGTTACATATGCTTAAAATGAATTTTGGCGTAAAAGGGCATTTTTGGTAATTTCCCTTATTCCCTATACACTATGGTCACCTAATATGTTTGGTCGGATCCTAATGATCGCCCAAACGGGTCGGGTTCGAAAGTATAAGCGATTGTTTAGATCGCTTACCTTTACGACCCTAGACAAGCACAAAACTAAAAGTGACGAGCTAAACATGTTAGAACATGTTTAACAAGGTTTGAAAATAGGTTTGGTATCAAAACAAATGGTTTTGATACCCACAAGTAGTTTGGTTACAAAATACGCGTAAATGCGCATTTTGGCCGAAACTACGACTCGTCACTGAGCCTAGATAACGTGGTAATCAGTAGGTATAGTCACAAGGGACTATAACCATCGTGATTACGCTCACGTTATGAAGTTCAAACGAACTTCACATTGACCATAAACTGGTCAATGCAGAAAGTCAAACTGTTTGACTTTAACGCTAAAACGAATGAAAAGAACGAAAGAACACTTACAACGGGTCCAAGAATGGAAGTTTTGAATCCGAATATTCTCAGGTATGAAGTGTTAAACACATCACTTAGAGAACAAATTCAGATTTCAAAGGTGTGGGTTTTTGGGGTTGAGATCATGGGGTATTTATAGATTTCCTTGAACCGTTAAGATCGTTTATCGTAAACTGAGCTTTGATCTGGACCTTACATGTGTGCCCATGGTTTTCTAAAACCATGGGAGCCCCTAATATGGACTATGTTCATTGAATACCAGCCCATGGTTTTGCAAAACCATGGGTTAAAATCACCAATACTTCAAAATGGACTAGGTTCATTGAATCTGCCAGAAATTTAAAAAAATGGTCCCTGCACTTGTAAAACTTGATTTTTGGCACTTTAAGCCCCGTTAACCCCATTTCAAGGCTCTAAAATAAAGTTAAAGTATAGGGAACTTAAAATATGCTCAAAAACATCTCGGATGTCGGTTCGTTTGGTCGTACGGTTGTGTTATTCGCTTAATTACGACGAAAGTCGTAACGAACGCAAAAACGATCCAAATTAAGCGACGAATGGAATTTTATCATGCCAAACACTAAAATAAAATATTTTAATGCTTACATAAATTTTTGGATGTCCGGATGTATTCAGAACGTAAGTTATGCGCGAAAATGCAAACTTATGCACTTTTTGACGCTTTTAGTCCCTGAATGAGCATAAAGTTTATTTTAGCATACCGAACCCCTCAAAGCCTGTTTCTAAGCTATGTAAAGGTTATTTAGGGTATGTTTAACTTATGATCAAGTTACGGAATGTTCGTTACTATACAAATCGGCATAGTTTCGCAGTTTGACACAAATAGTCCCTGCGATCGAACAAAGTTGATTTCGACACACCAAGCCATTCAAAACTTATTTCTAAGTTATGTGGAGGTTATTTAAGGTATGTTAAGCCTATGTCACTATTCCGGAGTGTTTTTCGCGTTATACTGACTGCGTTTAAGCACCAGTTTGCGTATAACCTTCCAGAAAGTGATTTAGAGCTTGAAATTGGAATCGAATCAAATTGTAAAATCACTAAACACAATTACACATATAATAACACCAAAACACATATAATAACACCAAAGCACATTGTTTTATTAATAATCATCATTGTTTTACATCGTAAATCGATTACAGAACACAGTTGTCACAACTTGACACCCCAAGTACAAAAATAAGAAGCCTTCTTCCAACCTAAATAGAAACAAAAGAAATTAAAATTTGATCACTAATGATAAATAGGATAAGAATAGCTACAGCCATCACAACTTCAAGAATAAAAAACGAGAAAGTATCTTATTACCTTAAAAAAGACCAGGAGAGCCAATACTAACAGAAATCAACATATGTCACGTGACTTGGCACCCCAAGTACAAAAATAAGAAGCCTTCTTCCAACCTAAATAGCATCAAAAGAAATTAAAATTTGATCACTAATGATAAATACGATAAGATGACATATGTAGCTTCTGGTGTTGTTTCTAGTTGGTTCAAAATCATGCTATTGTATATCAACAATGGTATCATTCAAAATCCCAACACGTTAGCATTTTCTAGTATCACGCATTCAATGATACTAATATAAACAAAATCACTAATGGATGTTAGTATCCTCATGTTTCCTTTTAAATCTGTCAAGAATTTATTAAAAAGAGAGAGAGAGAGAGAAATAATACAACAAAGCATATATAACAACAAAAACAAAAAGCATACATAATGAAAGTAGAAGAGAATTATAGAATAGAGTAAATTACGATTTTGGCCTCTGTGGGCATCTCCTTCTCTGCTTGTTCCACAGGAAAATAGTCTGAAACAATAGTACATTAAGAGTTGAGAATAAGAACACCATATTATAGAAAAGAACACTCATATAAATATAATTTAAACTTCAATATCTCTATTTGAGCAAGAACTGGTTCCATCAGCGTTATATACCATTGTCGTGCACCAAAGGCCAGGGGCACCATAATCTACTCTTGATCCCAAACAATCATAAAGCCAAGCTTTGATTTTCCCATCATTTGCTGTTGAGAAAATAAACAGCACAAAGAAATAGGGGTTGATTGTGCAGACAACCACATGTGAATATTTTAGAATATAAAAATTTAATGATAGCTGTATATTAGCACAATAAAAAATGTGTGGATAAAGACACATAAAGATACTTACATGTACTGTTTCTTTAGAGTGAGGGCTGACAGAGTGAGGGTAGATTTGTTCGGAGATAGTGGTGGTCACCGGTGATTAGTTGATGGTGGTGGTGAGTGGAGTTAAATTATTTTATTTAATAACAAAGCATGTGAAAGTATGGAACATAGCTAAACCTTCAAAGAAATGCATTTAGTATTTAAGCCCAACAATCGGGTTAACCCGATTCAGCATATATCAGTACCAAATAATATAGACCGGGTTCAGTTAATTACTTGTTTACACATATTTGTTTCTTTAATACCTGTATCATGCCATTTTGTTCATGCTAGACTCATTTTTAGTGTGTTCTTGCAGGTTAAGATTACCCCTTGACAACTTCATATTGTCCAACATAATCAAATGATAACATAATCATTTCTAA
This sequence comes from Helianthus tuberosus, assembly GCA_030545235.1. Classification (NCBI taxonomy): domain Eukaryota; kingdom Viridiplantae; phylum Streptophyta; class Magnoliopsida; order Asterales; family Asteraceae; genus Helianthus; species Helianthus tuberosus. Next base: position 10,142 of record JARYGA010047510.1, read on the forward strand.
TTTAAGTTGGCTTGTTAAATAACAAATTCAATTATTTTTAAATTGCAAAAAAATTATCAACATTTAGAAAGGAAACAAGGAGCACATCAATAAAAATTAGAAACTTACCACCAATTACCTGCTAAATTGATGTTGGAAGAACTCGTATTTAAACAGAATCGCAACCGTCTATGGTGTCACCATTACCGAATAAATGAAAATCAAGAGCCGACCGATTGAACCACTTCTTTATCACGACTCGGCCACAACATCAGCAACAACGCACAACAGAAGCAACATTTTTTCAGTCCAACAACATTCACCAACACTTAACAGACTAAAATTCTTATAAAACATCGTACCTATAGTCAGGAATTTCACCGTTCATGCTAGGGCTAGGATTTTGTTCTCTTTTTTAGGCAATTTCAGTTGCATACGATGTTGATTAAAGACATTGGTTCCGAAACCCTAACCCTAGTTGTTTCATCTAGTTCAGCCGATACAGAATCAGGAGGATTAGCGGTGAGTTCCGCTTCAGAGGTGACTTATGGTGGTGCAACACAACAGCGTAGAGACAAACATACGTGGGTAACGGCGAAACGTGAATAACAATAAGAATGGAGATCTTGCTTCCTCACGAAATCCTTGATTCTTCTTTGTGATCTATTGTATAACAGTCTGTGATTGGAGATTTGATTCTTTCAAAACTCTATAACGAACTAGTTAGCAATTGTGACCAATTTCGATTTTAGGGTTTTCTTGTTTTTTCTTTTCATCGCCTCCTTAGTGTTTAATTTGATATTCTGATTTATTAATCTGATTGTTTTTTATTGCGGTTAACTGAGATTAATTTAGCTAGATCGAAAACATTGGATTAATCGGTTAAGGGTTGAAGATTAACACTAGGGTTTATCGGATTAGGGTTTCTTGGTGGCCGCATGTTTTTTCGTTTGATTGAGATCTACGTATTTGTCGTGCATGGATAGAAATAAGGATACAGGGTTGGAGGATTTAGGGTTTCAGTCGTTCACTGAAAAGCTGCATGGAGATATTTTTATCTCTAAGACCAATGCTATGCCGTCGAATCCTCAGGAGGGGCGTCCCAATCTTCATTCGTTTGTTAATAGTCTTGATGCTAAGTCTTTGAAAATTGATGGAAATCCGATGCTGCCGAGACGAGGAGTTGTCCAAAACGATCCGAGAATGATTAATATCATTGACGAATTGGAAAAGGTGACTGTTCCAGTTCAAGAACCAAGTGTTTTGGCTGATCGAAAGTTGGAGGAGGAAACCGGCAAAAATCAGGAAAGATCAATGCCATTCTCCTATGCTGAAAAGCTTCAAGTGAATGTGCGGAACAGAAAGGAAATTAATTTTCGCCTGATGGAGCCGTTGGAGACCCGAGAGGATGCGGATGTGGTCATTCCTAAAGAGGTAGTTAAGAAGGTTCAAGATAAGTTTGATAATGTTCTTTATGGTTATTTTCTAGGGAATAGATTACCGTTCCCCGTAGTAGAATACTATGCAAAGAATGTCTGGGCAAAGTTTGGTTTTTCAAAGCTCATGATGAATTCCAATGGCTTCTTCTTTTTTAAGTTTGATTCTAAGGAGGGTCTGATGAAAGTTCTGGAAGGGGGGCCATGGTTGATAAGAAAAGTTCCATTATTTCTAAACATATGGTCACCTAAGGTTAGCCTGAAAAAAGATGGTATCAAATCTGTTCCAGTTTGGGTAAAATTGCATAATGTGCCGATTTCGGTATACACGGATGATGGTTTAAGTTTGTTGGCTTCTAAGTTGGGGGTTCCGAAAAGATTGGACTCTTATACGGCGGATATGTGTGCTGAGAATTGGGGTAGGAGTAGTTATGCTCGTGCTATGATTAAGATAAATGCGGAGAATGATCTAAAAGAACATATTACTCTTGCTATTCCTAATATGGATGAAGAGGGATATATTATGGAACGAGTGAAAGTGGAATATGAATGGAAACCGTTAAGGTGTGCAACATGCTGTCTATTCGGTCATGATGAGGCTACGTGTAGCAAAGTAGACAAGGGTAAAGCTAAACAGGTGACTGTTGATGATGAAGGTTTTGTTACGGATAAGAGGCGAGTGGCAAAACAATCTTTTCCTCAAAAGAAACAAAAGACTAGGTTTATGTATAAACCAAAAGTGAACAAATCTGGAGCGAGTACTTCTGGAACAAAAAAGGATGATCAGACTAGTAGTGGGCTGCCAACGGTGAAAGTGGCTAACTCGTTTCAGGCTTTAGCTACGGATGGGGATGGAGAGGGACCGAGGGATGCTAGTGATCCTGTTCGAATGGAAAGAGTTATTGAGAAGATCACATTGCCGAGTGATGAGGTTCTAGAGACTATCCCTACGGAAATGTCAAAGTTTATGGCTGCCAATTCAAATAATAGTCATTCTGAGGGGGCAAGCACTCCCGGATCAATGGGTTTACATGGGTAGTGTGGCGTCATGGAATATAAGGGGTTTGAATCGTCCCCTGAAACAAAATGAGGCCCGTCTTCTTATTGCTGAAAATCAGTTATCTATTTGTGCTATTTTGGAAACTCATGTGAATGTGAATAATTTAGTGAAAGTGTGCAAGGGTGTCTTTCGTACTTGGAATTGGACGTCGAATGGGGGTGTATGTCAGCGAGGTACCAGAATTATCTTGGGGTGGAATACGGATGATGTTGATCTCATGGTGCTGTCTCAGTCAGATCAGGTTATTCACACACAGGTTCGTTTAAAAGCTGATTCCAAAACTTTTCTTTGTTCCTTTGTCTATGCGGAGAATAAATATCAAGACCGTAGAGTTCTTTGGGAGGATTTATGCAAACATAATGGCTTTGCTTGTGATAAGCCGTGGGTGGTCTTGGGGGATTTTAACACTGCTCTCAATATGGAAGATTCTTTATATGGCCCTTCAAAACACACCATAGGTATGAGAGATTTTTTTGATTGTATTCAAGATGTGGAGATTATGGATATTCAAAGTCATGGTTTACATTATACCTGGAACCAGAAACCTAAAGAGGGTATTGGAGTTCTTAAAAAGATTGATCGCATTATGAGTAATGTGAAGTTTATGGATATGTTTCCGGATGCTTATGCGTTGTTTAAGCCAGCTCGTGTTTCTGATCACACTCCTTGTGTTCTGAAGTTACCGTTTATTACTCGCACTAAAGTGAAGCCTTTTAAGTTTCCAAATTTTCTGACCACAAAGGAGGAATTTAGACAGTATGTTACTAATGAATGGGCTAAAGATATTCAGGGTTATGCCATATTTTCTGTTGTTAAGAAGATGAGAAACTTGAAACCATGTCTTCATAAACTCCTCCATCAGCAAGGTAACCTTCATGATAAGGTTTGTCGGCTACGTAAGGAGCTTGATGAAATCCAGCAACTTGTTGATGCTAATCCGTTAGATGTGGACATCCATGACACGGCTGCAAAATGTCTTAGTGATTACCAGGGGGCAGCATATGATGAAGAGTGTTTCTTAAAGCAAAAGTCCAAGGTTGAGTGGCTATGTGCTGGTGACTCTAATACTTCCTATTTTCACAAATGTGTGAAAAGTAGGAATGCTAGAAACAAAATTAGCTGTATTAATGATGTTAATGGAAATCGGTATGAAGGTGAGAATATTCCAGGGGCTCTTGTTGATCATTACTCGATTTTCTTAGGCACGGATCATTTGGTTTCCAGATTTGATGATGGGGACTTGTTTCTTAATACGCTTAGTCAATAAACGGCTGACCATATGATTAGATAGGTGACTCGTGAGGAGGTTAAACAGGCAATGTTTAGCATAGGAGAAAATAAGGCCCCTGGTCCTGATGGATACACGTCGGCATTCTTTAAACATGCTTGGGATATAGTAGGAGATGAGGTAACGAATGCAGTGCTTGATTTCTTTGAAAATGGTAAACTTTTAAAGCAAGTTAATCACACTATTCTTGCTCTGGTTCCTAAGATGGAGACTCCTAATTCGGTTCTTGATTACCGTCCTATCTCTTGCTGTAATGTTCTTTATAAGTGCATCAGCAAGATAACCACGGACAGAATTAAGGGGAGCTTGGATAAACTGGTCAGTATAAATCAATCGGCATTTGTTCCGGGCAGGAAAATATCAGATAATATCCTTCTTACGCAGGAATTGATGCACAATTATCATCTTAACAGAGGCCAACCGAGATGTGCTTTTAAGATTGACATTCAGAAAGCGTATGATACGGTTAGCTGGTCGTTTCTTGAGTCTATTTTACACCGGTTCGGATTTCACCATAGAATGGTTAATTGGATTTTGACATGTGTAACTACGGTGTCCTATTCGTTAAGCATCAATGGTGAGTTGCATGGTTATTTTGCAGGGAAGCGTGGTCTTAGACAAGGGGATCCGATGTCCCCTTATTTGTTTACACTAGTCATGGAGGTTTTGTCCTTTATTCTTCAGCAAGCTGCTTCGAGCTCTTCTTTTAAATTTCATGCTCATTACTCTAAGCAGAAGATTATAAATATTTCGTTTGCAGATGACTTGTTCTTATTTTCTCACGGTGATTGTGTCTTGGTGAAGCACTTAAAAGAGGCTTTGGATAAGTTTACTCAGATTTCGGGCCTGGTTCCCAGTTTGCCAAAGAGTACTGTTTTCTTCAGCAACGTGACGCGCTCTTTGAAAGATCAGATTTTGAATGTATTGCCTTTTCAAGAGGGTTCGTTGCCTGTGCGGTACCTGGGAATCCCGTTGATTTCAACGAGACTAGCTACTAGAGACTGTAAAATTCTTCTTGAACGTATGGAAAGACGAATAGATAACTGGAAGACTAAATAACTGTCATTTGCAGGGAGACACCAGTTAATCAACTCGGTTCTTGCAGCCATGTATTCTTATTGGGCGTCGGTCTTTATGCTTCCTTTGAGTGTTATAAAAGACTTGGAGAAAAGGTTACGAAGATTTTTATGGAATGGTGGTAATCAGGGGCCGGTTCGTGCTAAAGTCGCCTGGAAGGAGGTGTGTACTCCGAAAGATGAGGGTGGTTTGGGTATTCGTAGTATTATGGATGCTAATAAAGCTTTTTTGACATCACATATCTGGAGCATAATTACTAATCGGCCGTCTCTTTGGGTTCAGTGGATTCATTCTTACAAGTTAAAAGGTATTAATTTTTGGGAGGTTCAGTGCCGGGGTAACGTTAGTTGGGGTTGGCGGAAGCTCCTGTCCATCCGATCTAAAGTTCGTCCATTCTTTTGGAAGATTATTCATAGTGGTCGTCAAACTAATGCGTGGAGTGACAATTGGTGTACTTGTAGCCCTCTTCGCTCGTTTATTACTCCGCGGAATATTGCTAGAGCTGGGTTTTCTCTAAACACAACGGTGGCGGACCTTGTTGCTGAAAACGGGCAATGGAAATGGCCTCAGGCATGGTATGATATCTACCCAGTTCTTATAGATATTCATACCCTTCAACTTATGCTTGATACGGAAGATCGGTTTCGTTGGAAAGATCTGGAAGGCAATTTACAGTTCTTTAAATCCTGGGAGGTTTGGAATAACTTACGGTATCGACAGGAAAAGGTAGTTTGGGTCAATTCGGTTTGGTACAGTCAATGCATTCCTAGACATTCCTTTCATTTGTGGTTGGTTATAAAGAATAAGCTAAAGACGCAAGACAGGATGGCTGTTTGGGAAGCGGGTAGTGCTACTAATCTTCGGCTCATGTGTTGTCCCTTATGCAACTATAATCGTGATTCTAGGGATCATCTTTTTTTCCAATGTTCCTATTCTTCAGAGGTTTGGGGTTTGGTTAGGAGTATGGTTGATATGGGGAGTGTTAATGATACATGGTCCTCGATTATGCAGTGGATGGAGCTCAATGCTAATTCTAGAACTCTTGATCATATAGTTTGCAATATTCTGGTGGCAGCTTCCACGTACTTTATATGGCAAGAAAGGAACAACCGCTTATTTTCTCAAGTACGGAGGAGTGCTAGTGTGCTCTCGAATATTATTTTAGATACAGTCCGGCTCCGGATTATGGGATTCAGAATCGGTAGTGATCCGAAGCATAAGAAATTATTGGATAGATGGCTGATCTCGAAGAAGAATATGGATATCGATCCTGGCTAGCGTGGTTGTAGTCTTCTAGCTTTTCGTTTGTGTTCTGGGCTGTGTTTTTTCTCTAGTTGTTTGTTTTGTGGCTATGGTTTTTGTCGAGTCTTGTTTGTTTGTTTCCTAGTCTTGGAATGCCAAGTCTAGTAGTGTGTATCGATGTCTTGATGCACCCTGTTTTGTATTGGTTGGTTGATATATAAAATTCACCGGGGTAACCCTTTACCCAAAAACAATAAGAATGGAAATTGATGAAGGGTTAGGGGATGGAATTAATTGATATCTGGAGGAAGATGTTTAATAGTGATTTTGGTGAAACGTGATTCTGAGAATGGGAAATTGATATTAAAGGGCATGTTTATGTGCTGAAAAGAGGGAAAACTTAATACATTGGGAGGGAAGAAATTTTAGGATAAAATTTTGAAGTGCTTTCAAAGAGAGAAGATTTGAGAAGTGTTTGAAAGTTTCATATTCTTACAAAGTGCTACTAAAATTTATTGAAAATTTTACTCACAGTGCAATTAAAAACCTAAATTAGTGGTACTTAATTGAAATGCCACTAAAAATGTGTGTTAAACAAATATGGCATATACAGAGTGCCATTAAAACCTAAATTTGTGGCATAAAAGCTAAATACCACTAAAAGCGTGTGCCACTAAATGGCTTTTTATTTGTAGTGTTTGTATCAAAAAATACGACAGTTTACATAATGCTCAATTCATATCAGGATCAGTGCTTATAAGTAGACCTAGCAAACGGGTCGGGTCATGGGTCAAAACGGGTTCGGGTCGAAACGGGTCCGGGTCAGAACGGGTCCGAAATAATACCTGAATTGTAGACGAAGGGTGGGGGGTTTGTGGCGGAGGAGACGACAGAGACGCGGAGACGGTGGCGGGTTTGTGGTGGAGGAGACGGCGGAGGCCGGAGAAGATGAAGATGCCCTGAATCGCTGATGAGTGATGATAGCCTGATGAAGATGATGATGTTCACCCGTGGTTTTTCTATTCAAACCCTAATGAGCTGTATGACCTGTGCTTTTAATTTAATCAACCCAACTTGACCCGTCAATAAAAGTTTTAACTTTTTAAGTGGCCCATTTCAACCCTTTATTTATTTTTTTTAACCCAAAACAACCCATTATAGTTTTTAAAAGGGGTAAAATGACCCATTTAATAGCTTCTGGGTATGGATTGCTCCCTCTACTTATAAGGCCCAATACATATCACGCTCATAAGAACATAAAAGTTACGATATTAAAATTGTCCATAACCTTTTCTTGCTGCTAAACATCATCAATGCAACTAGGGGTGTTAACGAGTCGAGTCAAGCCTGAGCTCGTCTCGTTAATTTGTAGAGAGCTCGAGCTCGGCTAGTTTCGATATTTATTTCTAAAGCTCGAGCTCGGCTCGTGAGTAGTTTTTCAAGCTCGGGTTTGGCTCGTTTATTATTTATTAATCGAAACCGGCCACCACCACCACCCATCGGCCACCATCACCACGGGCCACCACCACCACTCACCACTCACCACCACCACTCACCGGCCACCACCACTCACCGGCCACCACCACCGCCGGCCACCACCACCGCCGGCCACCACCACCGGCCACCACCACTGCCGGCCACCACCACCGGCGGCCACCACCACCACCACCACCGGCCACCACTCATCGGCCACCACCACCGGCCACCACCACTACTCACCACTCACCACCATCGCTCACCGGCCACCACCACCACCACCTCTCACCACCACCTCTTACCAGCACCACCACCACCAACACTCACCACCCCCACTCACCGGCCACCACCACTACTCACCACCACCACCACTCACCACCACCACTCACCGGCCACCACCACCACCACCACTCACCACCACCTTGCACCACCACTACCACTCACCGACCATGATTAAGCGGGTTATTAACCTAGTGTTATTATAAAACTCTAGAGAATAAACGTCCAATAAAACTTTGGTTTTACGACTCAAATATCAAGTGTCCTATTACGGTGTATTATAATAGCACCATAATGATTAAGCGTCCTATAAAGGTTAAAGTTATAAGACCCTAGTGTCAAGTGTCCTATTAAGTTATGTTATAATAGAACTCTAGCGAATAAGCACCCTATAAAACAGATGTTTTATGACTCAAATATCAGGTGTCCTATTACAGTGTATTATAATAACACCACAATGATTAAGCGTCCTATAAAGGTTAAATTTATAAGACCCAAGTGTCAAGTGTCTTTTTAAGTTATATTATAATAAAACTCTAGCGAATAAGTGTCCTATAAAACTAATGTTTTATGACTCAAATATCAAGTGTCCTATTACGGTGTATTATAATAACACCACAATGATTAAGCGTCCTATAAAGTTTAAAGTTATAAGACCCAAGTGTCAAGTGTCCTATTAAGTTAAGTTCTAATAGGACTTCGACTAGAAAGGGTCCTATAACACTGAACATTTATGACTTAACTACAATGTGTCCTATTAAGTTATGTTATAATAGGACCCCAGATGATCAAGTATCCTAATACAGTACCACATAATGGGACACTAACAGTTAAATGTCTTATAAAGTACTTTATTAGGATCTACATTTTAAGTGTCCTATTAAATTATATGATAATAGGACCCCAAAAAATCATCCATCCTATTAAATAGTTTTTTAGGACACTGGTTTAGTAGAGTATATTATAAACGGACCCCAAAAGCTCATTAGTCCTATTAAATAGTTTTTTAGGACCCTCTTTTACAAGCGTCCCACAGAAAAGATCCTAAAAAGCCATTTTTGTTGTAGTGAATACTTCTTTCTGCAAACTTCTCAATCAACCATTAACTAAACTTCAACAAGATTGTCTGGTAGAGACGGAAAATGGAGAATCCATTAAGATAAGTGAAATCATGCAGGGAGCAAGGATAGAAATTCTCAACCATGATTTTATTGCTAACCTATACCCAATGAATCTGGCTGGATTTGATATCGTATTAGGAATGGATTGGTTGGTAGCCAATCATGCCAGTATTTTATGTGATCAAAAAGCAGTGCAAGTAAGTACACCAAAGGGTGAAAAGATCACAATTAAAGGAGACAAGCCAACTAGGTCAACAAAATTCATCTCTGTGATGAAAGCTGCAAGCTATGCAAGGAAAGGAGCAATAGTGTATATGATTTCCATAATCATTAACACTAAAGGAAAAGAACTAAAAGATATTCCCGTAGTATCTAAATTCTCAAATGTTTTTCCAGAAGAGTTACCTGGATTACCGCCATATAGAGAAGTTGAATTTAGAATTCACCTAATACCAGGAATGGCACCGATTGCCAAAGCGCCATATCGATCAGCACCGACGGAGATGCAGGAACTGAAGAAACAGTTGGACGAACTTTTGGAGAAAGGTTTCATACAACCTAGTTCATCTCCATGGGGAGCACCAGTCTTGTTTGTCAAGAAAAAGGACGGATCGATGCGTATGTGCATTGATTATCGGGAATTGAACAAGGTTACGATTAAAAATCGGTACCCATTACCGAGAATCGATGATCTGTTCGATCAACTTCAAGGAGCTTGATTCTTTTCTAAGATCGATTTACGCTCAGGATATCATCAATTCAAAGTACAGGAAGAAGACATTCCTAAAACTGCTTTCAGAACAAGGTACGGTCATTATGAATTTACAGTCATGCCATTTGGTTTAACCAATGCCCCAACCGCATTTATGGACATGATGAACAGGATATGTAAACCATATCTGGATAAATTCATAATTGTCTTTATAGATAATATTCTTATTTACTCTAAGAGTAAAGAGGATCATGCGAAGCACTTGTTTATACTTCTAAATTTGCTGAGAAAAGAAAAGCTTTATGTTAAATTTTCAAAATGCGAATTCTGGTTACAAGAAGTGTAATGCCTTAAACACCTGGTTAATCATGAAGGAATTCATGTAGATCCCACAAAAATCGAGGCGATTACTAAGTGGAAAGTCCCTGAATCACCGACGGAGGTCAGAAGTTTTCTTTGACTAGCAGGTTATTATAGACGTTTTATTCAAGATTTTCTAGGATAGCAATTCCATTAACCAAACTGACTTGCAAATCAATTAAGTTTGAATGGGGACCAAAACAGGAAGAAACCTTTAAGATTTTAAAGCAAAAGTTAACCAACGCACCCATACTCGCGTTACCAGAAGGAACTGAAGACTTGATAGTCTATTGTGACGCTTCTAAGTTAGGTTATGGATATGTGTTGATGCAACGTCAAAAGATTATAGCTTATGCCTCTAGAAAACTTAAGAATCATGAAGAGAATTATACAATCCATGATAAGAGTCTAAGATATGTTTTTGGGCAAAAGGAATTAAATATGAGACAGAGACGCTGGATGGAAATTCTTAGTGATTATGATTGTGATATCCAGTATCATGCAGGAAAAGCTAATGTAGTAGCTGATGCTTTAGGTTGAAAATATCATGAAAAGCCAAACCGAGTACGTTCTCTCATATTGAATCTGCAGATAGATTTAAATGAGCAAATTAGAGAGATACAGGAAACAGTAATCAAGGACGATACTAAAGGATTAAAAGGAATGATCAAGGAATTAGAACAAGGAACAGATGGAATTTGGAGATTCCATAAAAAATGATTTGGATACCCAAACAAGGAAACCTACGCCACTGAATTTTAGAAGAAGCCTATAAGTCTACGTATACGATACATCCTGGTAATGATAAGATGTATCAAGATTTAAGGAAAATTTTCTGGTGGATAGGAATGAACAAGGATATACCAACCTATGTTGCTAAGTGTCTAACCTATTCACAGGGTAAAGCTGAGCATCAGAAACCTTCAGGATTATTGCAGCAACTAGAAATGCCAATTTGGAAATAGGAATTGATAACAATGGACTTTGTTACTAAATTACCCAAGACACAAAAAGGTAATGATACAATCTGGGTGATTATAGACAGATTAACCAAATCTGCTCATTTCTTAATGAAGGAAACTTTCAGTATGGAACAATTAGCCAAGTTATAGGTAAATGAAATAGTTTCATTACATGGAATTCCTTTATCTCTTGTTTCTGATAGAGATAGACGTTTTACTTCTCATTTTTGGACAAGTTTCCAAAAAGCAATGGGAATCAGGTTGAACCTAAGCATCGCATATCATCCTCAAACGGACAGACAAAGCGAAAGGATAATTCAGACAATGGAAGATATGCTTAGAGCCTATGTAATTGATTTTAGAGGAAATTGGGATGATCATTTACCATTAATAGAATTTTTCTATAATAACAGTTATCATACCAGTATAAATGATGCACCATTTGAAGCACTTTATGGACGAAAGTGCCGAACTCCAGTCTGTTGGGTAGAAATTGGAGAAAAGCAACTATCTGGACCAGAGATAGTACAAGAAACAACGGACAAGATTATTCAAGTCAAGGAAAGACTAAAAGCAGCACGAGATGGCCAAAAGAGTTATGTATATAACCGACGAAAACCCTTAGAATTTCAAGTTGGAAATAAAGTATTACTAAAAGTTTCTCCATGGAAAGGAATAGTCAGATTCGTTAAAAGAGGAAAACTAAGCCCCGGGTATGTTGGACCTTTTGAGATGATCAAAAGAATAGGACCAGTAGCTTATCAGCTACAACTGCCAGAGGAAATGGCATGAATACATGATGTGTTTCATGTATGTAATCTCAAGAAATGTTTAGCAGACAAATCATTAGTGATACCTCTTCAGGACATAGAGGTAAATGAGAAACTTAAGTTTGTAGAGAAACCACTACAGATTGAAGACAGAAAGATCAAAAATGTCAAACACAAGAGACTAGTTCTGGTCAAAGTGAGATGGGATTCCAAGAGAGGACCAGAATACACTTGGGAGCTCGAGTCAGAGATGCAATGGAAATATCCACACTTGTTCCAGTAGACCTCGAGGATGAGATCTAAAACAAGATGGGGAGGATATAACAACCCTCCTAAAACCTTAGAACACCCTAAATATACCCAGTATACGAAAAAAGACCCTAAAATACATTTATATTTATAAAAAAATAAAACAAATAAATATGGTGTCTCGCGGCCTGCGAGGGGTGAGACCTGAGTGTCTCGAGGGGCGCGACGGGCATGACTTGTGTCACACCCCGAAATTATCAGAGCTGGCGTGACTGGACCGGTATCTTCATTGCACAGCGGAAGAAAATAAGCTAAGACTTCTAGAAATTTAACGCCACTAAGTACTCGTATCTCCAATGGTTCTCCTATTCCAACTGTACCTTGTCTTTGAAATGCAACCTGAGAAAGAAAAATGCAAAAAATCAACATAAGTTGAGCGAGTTCATAGTTTGTTTGTAAAAGATTTGAAATAAATCTTTTTGATAACCGGTCTGTGAAATATTATTGAGAAAACGAATTTAAAAATCATTTTCTTGTCAAGTTATATGGAAACTTTGTATTTGTAACGCATTATGTTCGTAGAACCATGTATTTGTAAACTCTTGTATTTATAAAGTTTGTATAACCATCAATGCCCACCCTGACTTTGACTTCATACCCGCATAATCCTATGTTTTGAATTTGTATAAAACATGGTATGTAATTTGTATAAATCAAGTATTTCTGTATGTATCAAGGTTGTTAATGGGTTGCAAGGCCATTAACATGTGACACGACATAGGAAGCATCCAAACCTTAGGCATTTTTCTAGTTGTCGATTCACGACTGAGACACAAAAGTACTACTTGGTACTAGTTATCACCAAGAGTGTGGCTGCCAGAAAACCCATTAGATCTAACCTTTTGTTCTGCGGTCTAGGTATATTGTTGATTAATGGTGCTTCTGGTACCCTATTCATGACATGATTTCAAGTATCGTTCCTTGTTCTTGTATCAATCATACCATAACACATGTATTTTCCCCAAGTTTAAAAGTATGTAAAAGTGAAAAGGTGGGGTTATGAACTCACCTGAATATTCCTGTGCAAAGCTAGCTATATACGACTTCGTAATGTCGTTTCTAAGATGTGGCTCGCTAGCGTGCATTATATAACATCGCTAATCATGGAATATCTTATAAGTTTCTAAACAAAAGCGGTAACTAAACTACGTGTCACCGAGCTTTACCGAATCATTAACCGAACGATTCGACGGTAGGTTGTTAATTTAATGAAAATGACTAAGTTAAACTTTGTCACCCCGAGAAGTCGTTTGCGTATATAGGAATATTCGTATCAAGGTAATATATAATAAACTTGTATTATATATATTGCGTCTCGTATATATTTGCCAAAACATATGTATATGCCGTTTCGGCGTTTGAAATAAATATAAAAAGGTTATATTTATTTTACAAAAGTACCTTCGAGTCGTTGAATGTTTGAAATAAATAGATAAACTATATCTATTTTGTAAAAGAATTCGTGTTGTACGATATTTGAAATAAATATAATAACTATATTTATTTTTATAAAATGACATTGTGTTGTTTGATACTTGATATAAATATAAAAATTATATTTATTTTTGTATAATAGTTTGCGTGATCGTCGTTTTTGTAAGTTGTAAAGTGTTATCGAAGATATTAAACACTTGTATTTAACTCTATAAAAGTAGTTCGTAGTCGATCGGTTATGTTTTTATATTAAAACATGTTTCGCTTTATAATAAGACACGCTTTGGTTTTATAGATTTTCTCAAAAAACGGGCAGAGTTTCCTCTGTTTTTGGACGCCCCCGACAACACAAGTTGTCGTTATTTTTCACAATTCAATCAATATATATCTAATGTTTGTCAACTAAATCAAAACGTATACTATAATCAATTTGGGTTTGAGCTCGTTTGTCACGTACGATTAAACTATATAAAAACATAAATACTAAACGCGTCGTTAACTTTTACCACTCTTCGTGTCGAAACGTCGTGCGCTTGACTGAGTTGACCGAGTTGATTATGTTGACCGGCTGAGTTGACTGAGTCAACTTGCTTAGTTGACCGAGTCAGCTCGCTGGGTTGACTTGAACCGACCGCGCCGCGAAACTCGAACCACCCAAACTGAACCAAGACCCGTGTTGACCCGAACCCATCTGTTGACCGAGTTGACTCGGCTTGATCAAGTCAACCGAAACCGAGATTGAGTCTTACCCGAAGCCGCTTGACCCAAACCACTGACTTAATCTGTTGAGTTGTTCCTTGTAAACCCCAAATTTGAATTGTATCTGAACCGAATGATCTTCGCACCAAACATAACCCGTATCAAGAGTCTGACCAAACATTTATCATCATCTTCAAACTTCAAGAAAATAAAAAGGAAGCAGGTTTACCAGAAATTGTCGAAGGAACAGGGATTACCCGACTGAGTTGAACCAAGACTGAATGACAACAACCAGCACCTCCACCGCGGCTCGCCGTCACCGGCATCCACTGCCGCCGCCACTTACGGCGGTGCTGCCGTCGCCTGCTGCCACCACCCTACTTTCTCTCTCAGCGTCTCCTTCTCTATCCCGTCTCTCTCTCTTTCTCTCTCATTTCTCATCGTCGGAACCTCACACCGCCGCTGCAGTCATCAAGAAGGGGGGGTGTTCAGTGTGTGTGGGTGTGTATGTCCGGGACCTCGAACACTACTGCCACAGCCATTGAAGTGCAGTCGCCGGTCAAATTAAACTCCGGTCACCGGGGTTCAGTCGGAGAGGGAGAGGAGATCGAGAGGTGTGGGTTATGTTTGATTGAACTTAGGATAAAGGAGATGAGGTTCCTTCATTTTATTTGTGTGTGTATGTTATAAGCTGTAGACAAATGAGGGTCTTTTATAAAGGCCTTGTAAAGATCTCTAGAGATCTTTTAGAGATATGGTTGGGATTTTGGTAAATCTTATAGAGATTTTGCATAGATCTTATAAGATCTTAATAAGATTTGGTAGAGATTTTATAAATCTTGTATAGATTCTATTATATTATGTGTAGGTTTAGGCTTGTGGGTTTTGGGCTTGGGCCTAGGGCCCACAACCCCAGCTCATGTGTAAGTGGCCCGTAATTCCTACGAGACCCGATATCGCAACCCAAACTCCAAAAGCATAAAAATATTCGTGTAACATCCATATTTGTCGGTGTCGTCAGTATTTCGTATGGTTTCAGTTTATTACCGTTTAATTTCCAACAGTATCTCCGCAGATCGTCACACGCACACTGTAGAACCGCATAAGCATTCCTAAGCTTACTGAGGCCCTGATTAAGTTAATTTGCGTCGTAAACACTATTTAATGTCATGAAAATCGCCTGTTAATCACGTAATTAAGGGCGTAAATTACCGGTTGTCACATTCTCCCCCTGTTAATAAAATTTCATCCTCGAAATTTAGACTACGTCAACTCCTTAGAGTTACGTTATGCGTAAGTAAATACGAATAATGTCAAAGGAAACGAGATATACTGATGCAGTCACCTGTTATTGCAGTATGTCTATCGCCTCCGTCATCTCAAGACCGTAGCTGAAACAGTTTAAATCTAGCCTTATATTGTAATATCTAGAGTAAAAGGCAAGGTGGCAATATTGTAAATAAGAGGAAAGCTCTTATAAGCCTTGGCCTATAAATATATGTGTTAAGGTTAGAGTTTAGAACTTTTGCCATTTTGGAGATTTGAAGCTTAGAGGCTAGAGAGAGAAAGTAGAGAGAGAAAGGCAAAAGGTGATTCGTGGTACTTTGTACGATTTCATACATTTCTATAGAATCACAGATTGAGTACGTCTCGTGTGTTCGGTCACGCACGTTCACGGATTCCGCACGTCGAACGCGTCATACGCAATCGTTTCAGAGTCAAAACCGGTCCTAACATCACCAATGTGACCAAGTTAACAGGGGTCCAATAAAAGAGGAATTTCGACCAAAAGAATTACAAATGGACGTTTACAATATGCAATTGAATGTTAGAAACAATAACATTCGCTAGGAGAAGCTTAGAATCAACAAGCCCAAACGAAATAGTTTTGCATGAAACGTTCGATCATGATCAGCCCAAGCTGCAAGTTCTACCGACGCCACAAGGTGTCGTAGTGAATGAAACAATTCAATAATAGCAGTGATTGAACAAGTATCACCTGTGTTTTGTATCAAATGCTCAATCATATTTAGCCCAAGCTACAAGTTTATACTGACACCACAAGGTGTCGGAATCAACAAACAATTTTATGGAGTCGAAGACCAAACAAGTCTACTACGACTCGGAACAAATGAAACGTTCGTTAAAAATTGATTTGAATATGATGCTCCCAATACATCATATGATGCTTTGAATTAAATGTGTGTAATGGACAAGTTCAAACAATTGAATTTGATTTCGGCGCAAGCCGACAATAAATACATGTATTGACAAGAAAACCTTCGGCATGGTCACAACGAAAAACCATGTATGTAACTTGAAAAGAAGAGAAATTTCAAGAAAATGTGTTGACTTGATAACAAAGGAGCCAACAATTACAATAATGCGGGTCATTCGAATCACAAACCAATAATTAGATTTAGCGAAATAACATTTGAACTTTGATGAAACGCTTATTCGAAACTAAACCACATGCGTAACAAACGATGCATGCGTAACATATGAATTTTTCAAGAAATGAAGCAAATGAGTATTCGCTGTAATGGAAGAAGTTAGTGTGATGCAATGACCTTTAAGAGGAGTAGAGATGTGAAAATCTACTCGCTAAATGCAAAAGTCGAAATTTCAATGAAAGATATTTAAGGACTTTACCTGGGGTTTCATGTGACGACCAGTTGTTAGGTGACATTACCATGGAATGTCGAACATAGCGTATTCGTCGTTAATAAGATAGGGGGAATACGAAGGCATGCGTCTTCTCCTTAGCATGACTCGTGTCGTTTGCAGGACCGCATGCCAAACTGCCACTTCCTCGAAAGTCGTATGTGACATACTTCAACCTCCGTTGATGCATAGCTTAAATTTCACGTATACCTGTGCACTAGCATTTCGTTATGCGTAGGCTGCCTGCTCGGGAAGTTAAAGTATCATAGAGATTATATATAATGGTGTGTGCCCGAGTTAATATTCGTCGTTCCTATGTGATGACCTTTAATGAACTTCAATATGAGTTTCCGAAGGTCTTAAATGCATGTTTCCTAAACTCTCAGAGTTTTGCTTGCTGTATGTAATCCTTTCGTGTACCGTGTGTAAAACACCACTTTAGCGTATGTTTGAAAACAAAATCTTGACTGTTTATTTTTCGACAACGGTTGGAGACCATATTCGAGTCTTAGGCGTTCTGTACGTATTCAAAGTCTTAGTAATCTAAGTCCCAGAGGAAGGTGAGGTTAGAGCCTAGGTATCTTTACAGAAAACCCTATTCGCTGTAACCTATAGCTCTGATACCAGTCTGTCACACCCCGAAATTATCAGAGCTGGCGTGACTGGACCGGTATCTTCATTGCACAGCGGAAGCAAATAAGCTAAGACTTCTAGAAATTTAACGCCACTAAGTACTCGTATCTCCAATGATTCTCCTATTCCAACCGTGCCTTGTCTTAGAAATGCAACCTGAGAAAGAAACATGCGAAAAATCAACATAAGTTGAGCGAGTTCATAGTTTGTTTGTAAAAGATTTGAAATAAATCTTTTTGATAACCGGTTTGTGAAATATTATTGAGAAAACGAATTTAAAAATCATTTTCTTGTCAAGTTATATGGAAACTTTGTATTTGTAACGCAATATGTTCGTAGAACCATGTATTTGTAAACTCTTGTATTTGTAAAGTTTGTATAACCGTCAATGCCCACCCTGACTTTGACTTCATACCCGCATAATCCTATGCTTTGAATTTGTATAAAACATGGTATGTAATTTGTATAAATCAAGTATTTCTGTATGTATCAAGGTTGTTAATGGGTTGCAAGGCCATTAACATGTGACACGACATAGGAAGCATCCAAACCTTAGGCATTTTTCTAGTTGTCGATTCACAACAATATACATAGGAAGCATCCAAACCATAGGTACTAGTTATCACCAAGAGTGTGGCTGCCAGAATACCCATTAGATCTAACCTTTTGTTCTGCGGTCTAGGTATATTGTTGATTAATGGTGCTTCTGGTACCTTATTCATGACACGATTTCAAGTATCATTCCTTGTTCTTGTATCAATCATACCATAACACATGTATTTTCCCCAAGTTTAAAAGTATGTAAAAGTGAAAAGGTGGGGTTATGAACTCACCTGAATATTCCTGTGCAAATCTAGCTATATACGACTTCGTAATGTCGTTTCCAAGACGTGGCTCGCTAGCGTGCATTATATAACATCCCTAATCATGGAATATCTTATAAGTTTCTAAACAAAAGCGGTAACTAAACTACGTGTCACCGAGCTTTACCGAATCGTTAACCGAACGATTCGACGGTAGGTTGTTAATTTAATGAAAATGACTAAGTTAAACTTTGTCGCCCCGAGAAGTCGTTTGCGTATATAGGAATATTCGTATGAAAGTAATATATAATAAACTTGTATTACATATATTGCGTCTCGTATATATTTGCCAAAACATATGTATATGCCGTTTCGGCGTTTGAAATAAATATAAAAAGGTTATATTTATTTTACAAAAGTACCATCTAGTCGTTGAATGTTTGAAATAAATAGATAAACTATATCTATTTTGTAAAAGAATTCGTGTTGTATGATATTTGAAATAAATATAATAACTATATTTATTTTTATAAAACGACATCGTGTTGTTTGATACTTGATATAAATATAAAAACTATATTTATTTTTGTATAATAGTTTGCGTCATCGTCGTTTTTGTAAGTTGTAAAGTGTTATCGAAGATATTAAACACTTGTATTTAACTCTATAAAAGTAGTTCGTAGTCGATCGGTTATGTTTTTATATTAAAACATGTTTCGCTTTATAATAAGACACGCTTTGGTTTTATGGATTTTCTCGAAAAACGGGCAGAGTTTCCTCTGTTTTTGGACGCCCCCGACAACACAAGTTGTCGTTATTTTTCACAATTCAATCAATATATATGTAATGTTTGTCAACTAAATCAAAACGTATACTATAATCAATTTGGGTTCGAGCTCGTTTGTCACGTACGATTAAACTATATAAAAACATAAATACTAAACGCGTCGTTAACTTTTACCACTCTTCGTGTCGAAACGTCGTGTCGCTTGACTGAGTTGACCGAGTTGATTGTGTTGACCGGCTGAGTTGACTGAGTCAACTTGCTGAGTTGACCAAGTCAGCTCGCTGGGTTGACTTGAACCGACCGCGCCGCGAAACTCGAACCACCGGAACTGAACCAAGACCCATGTTGACCCGAACCCATCTGTTGACCGAGTCAACCGAAACTAAGATTGAGACCCGAAGCCGCTTGACCCGAACCACTGATTGAATCTGCTGAGTTGTTCCTTGTAAACCCCAAGTTTGAATCGTATCTGAACCGAATGATCTTGGCACCAAACATAACCCGTATCAAGAGTCTGACCAAACATTTATCATCATCTTCAAACTTCAAGAAAATAATAAGGAAGCAGGTCTACCGGAAATTGTCGAAGGAACAGGGATTACCCGACTAAGTTGAACCAAGACTGAACGACAACAACCAGCACCTCCACCGCGGCTCGCCGTCACCGGCGTCCACTGCCGCCGCGACTCACGGCGGTGCTGCCGTCGCCGTCGCCGCCGCCTGCTGCCACCACCCTACTTTCTCTCTCAGCGTCTCCTTCTTTATCCCATCTCTCTCTCTCATTTCTCGTCGTCGGAACCTCACACCGCTGCAGCAGTCATCAAGAAGGGGGGGTGTTCGGTGTGTGTGGGTGTGTGTGTCCGGGACCTCGAACACTACTGCCACAGCCATTAAAGTGCAGTCGCCGGTCAGATTAAATTCCGGTCACCGGGGTTCAGTCGGAGAGGGAGAGGAGATCGAGAGGTGTGGGTTATGTTTGATTGAACTTAGGATGAAGGAGATGAGGTTCCTTCATTTTATTTGTGTGTGTATGTTATAAGCTGCAGACAAATGAGGGTCTTTTATAAAGGCCTTGTAAAGATCTCTAGAGATCTTGTAGAGATATGGTTGGGATTTTGGTAAATCTTATAGAGATTTTGCATAGATCTTATAAGATCTTAATAAGATTTGGTAGAGATTTTATAAATCTTGTATAGATTCTAATATATTATTGTGTAGGTTTAGGCTTGTAGGTTTTGGGCTTGGGCCCAGGGCCCACGAGCCCAGCACATGTGTAAATGGCCCGTAATTCCTACGAGACCCGATATCGCAACCCAAACTCCATAAGCATAAAAATATTCGTGTAACATCCATATTTGTCGGTGTCGTCAGTATTTCGTATGGTTTCAGTTTATTACCGTTTAATTTCCAACAGTATATCCGCAGATCGTCACACGCACACTGTAGAACCGCATAAGCGTTCCTAAGCTTACTGAGGCCCTGATTAAGTTAATTTGCGTCGTAAACACTATTTAATGTCGCGTAAATCGCCTGTTAATCACGTAATTAAGGGCGTAAATTACCGGTTGTCACATTCTCCCCATGTTAATAAAATTTCGTCCTCGAAATTTAGACTACGTCAACTCCTTAGAGTTACGTTATGCGTAAGTAAATACGAATAATGTCAAAGGAAACGAGATATACTGACGCAGTCACCAATGTGACCAAGTTAACAGGGGTCCAATAAAAGAGGAATTTTGACCAAAAGAATTACAAATGGACGTTTACAATATGCAATTGTATGTTAGAAACAATAACATTCGCTAGGAGAAGCTTAGAATCAACAAGCCCAAACGAAATAGTTTTGCATGAAACGTTCGATCATGATCAGCCCAAGCTGCAAGTTCTACCGACGCCACAAGGTGTCGTAGTGAATGAAACGATTCAATAATAGCGGTGATTGAACAAGTATCACCTGTGTTTTGTATCAAATGCTCAATCATATTTAGCCCAAGCTACAAGTTTATACTGACACCACAAGGTGTCGGAATCAACAAACAATTTTATGGAGTCGAAGACCAAACAAGTTCAATAAACAATTTTATGGAGTCGAAGACCAAACAAGTCTACTACGACTCGGAACAAATGAAACGTTCGTTAAAAATTGATTTGAATATGATGCTCCCAATACATCATATGATGCTTTGAATTGAATGTGTGTAATGGACAAGTTCAAACAATTGAATTTGATTTCGGCGCAAGCCGACAATAAATACATGTATCAACAAGAAAACCTTCGGCATGGTCACAATGAAAAACCATGTATGTAACTTGAAAAGAAGAGAAATTTCAAGAAAATGTGTTGACTTGATAACAAAGGAGCCAACAATTACAATAATGCGGGTCATTCGAATCACAAACCAATAATTAGATTTAGCGAAATAACATTTGAACTTTGATGAAACGATTATTCGAAACTAAACCACATGCGTAACAAACGATGCATGCGTAACATATGAATTTTTCAAGAAATGAAGCAAATGAGTATTCGCTGTAATGGAAGAAGTTAGTGTGATGCAATGACCTTTAAGAGGAGTAGAGATGTGAAAATCTACTTGCTAAATGCAAAAGTCGAAATTTCAATGAAAGAAATTTAAGGACTTTACCTGGGGTTTCATGTGACGAACAGTTGTTAGGTGACATTACCATGGAATGTCGAACATAGCGTATTCGTTGTTAATAAGATGGGGGTAATACGAAGGCATGCGTCTTCTCCTTAGCATGACTCGTGTCGTTTGCAGGACTGCATGCCAAACTGCCGCTTCCTCGAAAGTCATATGTGACGTGCTTCAACCTCCGTTGATGCATAGCTTAAGTTTCACGTATACATGTGCACTAGCGTTTCGTTATGCGTAGGCTGCCTGCTCGGGAAGTCAAAATATCATAGACATTATGGATAATGATGTGTGCCCGAGTTAATATTCATCATTCCAACGTGATGACCTTTAATGAACTTCAATATGAGTTTCCGAAGGTCTTAAATGCATGTTTCCTAAACTCTCAGAGTTTTGGTTACTGTATGTAATTGTTTCGTGTACCGTGTGTAAAACACCACCTTAGCGTATGTTTGAAAACAAAATCTTGACTGTTTGTTTTTCGGCTACGGTTGGAGACCATATTCGAGTCTTAGGCGTTCTATACGTATTCAAAGTCTTAGTAATCTAAGTCCCAGAGGAAGGTGAGGTTAGAGCCTAGGTATTTTTACAGAAAACCCTATTCACTGTAACCTATAGCTCTGATACCAATCTGTCACACCCCGAAATTATCAGAGCTGGCGTGACTGGACCGGTATCTTCATTGCATAGCGGAAGCAAACAAGCTAAGACTTCTAGAAATTTAACGCCCCTGTGCAAAGCTAGCTATATACGACTTCGTAATGTCGTTTCCAAGACGTGGCTCGCTAGCATGCATTATATAACATCCCTAATCATGGAATATCTTATTAGTTTCTAAACAAAAGCGTAACTAAACTACGTGTCACCGAGGTTTACCGAATCGTTAACCGAACGATTCGACGGTAGGTTGTTAATTTAATGAAAATGACTAAGTTAAACTTTGTCGCCCCGAGAAGTCGTTTGCGTATATAGGAATATTCGTATGAAAGTAATATATAATAAACTTGTATTATATATATTGCGTCTCATATATATTTGCCAAAACATATGTATATGCCGTTTCGGCGTTTGAAATAAATATAAAAAGGTTATATTTAGTTTACAAAAGTACCATCGAGTCGTTGAATGTTTGAAATAAATAGATAAACTATATCTATTTTGTAAAAGAATTCATGTTGTACGATATTTGAAATAAATATAATAACTATATTTATTTTTATAAAACGACATCGTGTTGTTTGATACTTGATATAAATATAAAAACTATATTTATTTTTGTATAATAGTTTGCGTCATCGTCGTTTTTGTAAGTTGTAAAGTGTTATTGAAGATATTAAACACTTGTATTTAACTCTATAAAAGTAGTTCGTAGTCGATCGGTTATGTTTTTATATTAAAACATGTTTCGCTTTATAATAAGACACGCTTTGGTTTTATGTATTTTCTCGAAAAACGGGCAGAGTTTCCTCTGTTTTTGGACGCCCCCGACAACACAAGTTGTCGTTATTTTTCACAATTCAATCAATATATATGTAATGTTTGTCAACTAAATCAAAACGTATACTATAATCAATTTGGGTTCGAGCTCGTTTGTCACGTACGATTAAACTATATAAAAACATAAATAGTAAACGCGTCGTTAACTTTTACCAATCTTCGTGTCAAAACGTCGTGTCGCTTGACTGAGTTGACCGAGTTGATTGTGTTGACCGGCTGAGTTGACTGAGTCAACTTGCTGAGTTGACCGAGTCAGCTCGCTAGGTTGACTTGAATCGACCGCGCCGCGAAACTCGAACCACCCGAACTGAACCAAGACCCGTGTTGACCCGAACCCATCTGTTGACTGAGTTGACTCGGCTTGACCGAGTCAACCGAAACCGAGATTGAGTCTGACCCGAAGCCGCTTGACCCGAACCACTGACTGAATCTGCTGAGTTGTTCCTTGTAAACCCCAAATTTGAATCGTATCTGAAACGAATGATCTTATCACCAAACATAACCCGTATCAAGAGTCTGACCAAACATTTATCTTCATCTTCAAACTTCAAGAAAATAAAAAGGAAGCAGGTTTACCAGAAATTGTCGAAGGAACAGGGATTACCCGACTGAGTTGAACCAGGACTGAACGACAACAACTAGCACCTCCACCGCGGCTCGCCGTCACCGGCGTCCACTGCCGCCGGCACTCACGGCGGTGCTGCCGTCGCCGCCGCCTGCTGCCACCACCCTACTTTCTCTCTCAGCGTCTCCTTCTCTATCCCGTCTCTCTCTCTCTCTCTCTCTCTCATTTCTCATCGTCGAAACCTCACACCGCTGCAGCAGTCATCAAGAAGGGGGTGTTCGGTGTGTGTGGCTGTGTGTGTCCGGGACCTCGAACACTACTGCCGCCGCCATTGAAGTGCAGTCGCCGGTCAGATTAAACTCCGATCACCGGGGTTCAGTCGGAGAGGGAGAGGAGATCGAGAGGTGTGGGTTATGTTTGATTGAACTTAGGATGAAGGAGATGAGGTTCCTTCATTTTATTTATGTGTGTATGTTATAAGCTGCAAACAAATGAGGGTCTTTTATAAAGGCCTTGTAAAGATCTCTAGAGATCTTGTAGAGATATGGTTGGGATTTTGGTAAATCTTATAGAGATTTTGCATAGATCTTATAAGATCTTAATAAGATTTGGTAGAGATTTTATAAATATTGTATAGATTCTAATATATTATGTGTAGGTTTAGGCTTGTGGGTTTTGGGCTTGGGCCCAGGGCCCACAAGCCCAGCTCATGTGTAAGTGGCCCGTAATTCCTATGAGAACCGATATCGCAACCCAAACTCCATAAGCATAAAAATATTCGTGTAACATCCATATTTGTCGGTGTCGTCAGTATTTCGTATGGTTTCAGTTTATTACCGTTTAATTTCTAACAGCATCTCCGCAGATCGTCACACACACACACTGTAGAACCGTATAAGCGTTCCTAAGCTTATTGAGGCCCTGATTAAGTTAATTTGCGTCGTAAACCCTATTTAATGTCGCGTAAATCGCCTGTTAATCACGTAATTAAGGGCGTAAATTACCGGTTATCACAACTTGCCGGGCACACAATTGCGCCACGTGTCAACACGTGGCAAGGCTACACTCGATAATTGGCCAAGCCTAAGCCCTAGCTAAGGCGGCTGGCGACCCATGACGAGCATGGCCTAGGGCATTGCAGGGAGCGACGGGGTCAGTTTCCAGCCTATAAAAGGGGTCGAGAGCCTCAGTTGTCCAACGTTCAAAATCTCTTTCTCTCTCAAAGATATAGTGATATTATACCGGGTATATTACCCCCTAAAAAGCGAAGCTCTGCCTCGTTGTAAGTATTATATCCCTGATCACGTATTCGTTAACCTACCCAATTGATCTAGGGCTCCGTAACGCATGTCAAGGCTTTGCCTAACTCATTTCGTTGGAGTTCTGTCTCAGTAGTATGTCTAATATAAAGTGGGTTATCTTACTAACACATGTGCATTGTTTAATATTTTTAATAGATTATAACCAGGAAAGTCACCAGGAAGCTATAGTATTATCTAAGTCAGCAAAGTGAGTCCATTCTCTTTTTGTAAATCCTTTTTAAATCATTGCTTTAAATATTTTACAAAACCCTAAATGACTTACAGTGATTAAGTTTCTGTGATTCTACAATTATCATCAGTATGTGGGGTTTTGTATACATTACTTGAAACTCGTTACTATTGTGAATAGTAGCATGACCATAAGCATGGGGGATAGAGGTTGCCCAGTAGCAATGCTGTATTGAATAATTCGATAGATATAAGCACTGTAAATCTTAATACTGTAATGTTATAAAAGCTTGTTTTGATTAAACTGGGATGCACTCGCCAGTATTTCTTGTTGATAAAACCTTTTTAAAACGCGTTTCAGGTAACTAAATGTGAAGCTAATAGAAGCCAGCTGGAGAGCACTGAAGGCTTAAAGAAGTGGCTATAAAAGTTACCTAAATAAAAAGGAATTTATGTTTTCAATAATTAGGGTTTTATCCCTAGAAATGTATTGTCAATGAACTTGGATTTTACCCCGTTTATTGTTTATAAAAGTTTGGTGTAAAAACTCTGATAAAAATATTTCCTAACTACGGTCCTGATGTTTAAATTCTGTTGCTAAATTAATAAACACCGATACCACCGGCTCTGAGTCTCGCGGCACCCACTCCCGAGGTAGGGGTCGGGGTTGCGACATGCCTGTTCCCCATTGCACAATCTGTGGGAAGAAAAACCATAAAACTCAAGAGTGTGTTATCTCAAAACTTTTGAAGTTAAAAGAAAAGTGTATAAAACAAAAACACTGGGGAGTCCACAAAAATCAACAACCAAAAGTCAACAAACCTTTGTCCCTGTCAAAACATCTGTTACAAAACAGTTGAATGCAACATCGGTTCCCAGAAAGGTTCAAGTAACATATGCACCACCTGCAAACCAATTCCTAAGGGGATATGGTCAACCACTGTACCAAAAGGTCCCACATGGTTATGAGGCCTACAAAAGGCCATCAAAAGTAAAAATGAACAGGCATCCTTATGGTTACCATCATCTGACAGGAAATGGTCCCCAGCAGATGTTACAAAAATCTACCCAAACCACTAACCATTCTCCTTGACTTGAGGCAGACATGTATGTGACCCCATCCACAGCCATCTTGGCTTTGGAGACTCACCTAAACTAATTTGTTGCTTGATATGCAGGGAGCTTGTGCATGCTAAGATAGTTTATGGTATGTAGATAGTGAAGGCTCCAGGCACATGACAGGATGTAGAGCCCTTCTCAAAGATTTCAAAAAACATGGAGGGGGTTATATATCTTTTGGTAACAATTCAAAGGGGAAGGTGTTGGGGTCAGGGACTGTACAGGCTGGGAAACTTAAGTTTGAAAATGTCAATCTTATTGACAATCTTAAATTTAATCTTCTTAGTGTGTCTCAAATGAGTGACAAGGGTTATGGTTCATTCTTCACTAAGGAAACTTGTAAGATTGTTGGGCCAGAAGTGGTTAAAAAGATTGAGGAAATCATAGCCGAGAGTAAAACACAACTTGTTGCTCAAAGGAGTGGCAATGTGTATATGATTGATAAGTTAAAGGATAATCCAATGTATGATGCCAATTTGTTCTCAGTTGCCTCTACCTAAGAGACAAAACTATGGTACAGGAGACTTGGGCACATAAAATCTTAAAACAATCACCACATTCTCAAAACAAAGCCTTGTAAGAGGTTTTCCACCAAAAATTTTTACTTGTGATGAGCATTGTGTTTCCTGCTAAAAAGGAAAACAACATAAAAGTTCATGCAAGTCCATTGAAGACTCCAAAACAAGCTAGTGTTTACAATTGTTACACATGGACTTATTTGGCCCTGTAAAAATCATGAGTTTGAGAAAGAAGAGATATTGTCTTGTTATTGTTGATGATTTTTCAAGGTTTACATGGACTTACTTTTTGCACTCCAAAGATGAGACTGCAGGTATTTTGAAGGACTTTGTGTAACAAGTTGAAAAGCAATTTGATCTGCCAGTAAAAATCTTTAGGAGTGACAATGGAATAGAGTTTAGAAACAAGGAGTTGGATGCATTCTGTGTGCCAAAATGGATTGTAAGAGAGCACAATATCCCAAGAACACCAGAACAAAATAGGGTGGTTGAAAGGAAAAACAGAACATTGATTGAAGCTGCCAGAACAATGATTGCAGACTCAGGTTTACCCTTAACTTTTGGGCAGAGGCTGTAAATTCTGTTTGCTATGTGTAGAACAAAGTTTTAATCAACCCCAGACATCAAAAGACTGCCTATGAAACTCTGTTCAAGATCAAACCACTGATCTCATACTTCAAAATCTTTGGCTGCCCATGTTTCATTTTAAATCTAAATCTAAAAGATTCAATTTCAAAATTTGCAGCCAAAGTGGATTGTGGTTATTTTCTTGGATACTTCAAAATCTTGTGTTAAACACTTTGTAGGCCTTAGCAGTGGTTGAGTATCCCAAATGATATCCACTGTCTACTTTGGCTGCAAATTTTGAGATGGAATCCTTTAAATTTAAAATGAAACATGCGCATCCAAATACTTTGAAGTATGTGATCAATGGTTTTTATTTATACAGAATTTCATAAGCAGTCTTTTGATGCCTAGGGTTAATTAAAACTCTGTTCTGAACATAGCAAGCAGTGTTTACTGCCTCTGCCCAGAAAGTTAATGGCAAACCTGAATCTGCATGCATGGTTCTGGCTACTTCAATCAGAGTTCTATTTTTCCTTTCAACCACCCCATTCTGCTCTGGTGTTCTTGGAATGTTGTACTACCTTACAATTCCTTTTGACACACAGAAGGCATCCAACTCCTTATTTTTGAATTTTGTGCGATTGTCACTCCTGAAGACTTTTACTGGCAAGTCAAACTGCTTTTCAACCTGTGTCACAAAGTCTTGCAGAATGCCTGCAGTCTCATCCTTGGAATGTAAGAAATAAGTCCATGTAAACCTAGAAAAGTCATCTACAATTACCAATGAATATCTTTTCTTTTTGAGACTCATGACTTGAACTGGGCCAAACAAATCCATGTGAAGCATTTGCAAGCACTTGGTTGTTTTGGACTCTTCAATGGACTTAAAGGAGCTTTTATGTTGTTTTTCCTTTTAAGCAGGACACATAATGCTCAGGACAGGTGAACAATTTTTGAGGAAGACCTCTTACTAACCCCTGTTTTGACAAAGCAGTGATTGTCTTAAGATTTGTGTGCCCAATCTCCTATGCCAAAGTTCTGTCTCTTTGTTAGAGGCAGCTGAGAACAGACAAGCATCAGTCCTGGGGCTCTCTTTTGACAGATCAACTACATAAACATTGCCACTTCTTTGAGCAACAAGTTGAGGTTTTCCATTTTTTATTATTTCTTCAATCTTTTTAACCATTTCTGGTCCAACAATCCTACAACAATCCTTAGTAAAGAATAAGCCATAGCCCTTATCACTCATTTGAGAGACACTAAGAAGGTTGAATTTTAGATTGTCTATTAGATTGACATTTTCAAACTTAACATTTCCAGACTGAACTGTACTAGACCCTGTCACCTTCCCTTTACTATTATTACCAAAGGATATATCCCCCCCCCCTCCATGAGTTTTGAATTCTTTGAGTAGGGCTCTACATCCTGTCATGTGCCTGGAGCCTCCACTATCTACATACCAAAAACTATCTAAGCATGCAGAAGCTCCCTGCACATCAAGTAAAAGGTTAGTTCATGAGGGTCTCCAAAGCCAATAAGGCTTTAGATGGGGTCTCCACAGTGTCTATGTTAAGTTCAGGTGGATGGACAGTGGTTAGCTCAGGGGTTTGGACAGTTTTAGAACTGGTTTTCTCTAACCACTATTGGGGGTCTTGCCCTATCATCTGCTGGTACCCAAAGGGAGGCCTGTTCACTTTTGGTTTAGAAGGCCTTTTGTAAGCCTCATAAACATGTGGGACCCTAGGGTATGGTGGTTGACCTTTACCTCTTCGGTATTGGTTTGCAGGGGGTGCATCAGTCACCTAAACTTCTCTTTTAACAGAGGTTTGGTTCAGCTGTTTTGTAACAGCTGTTTGAACTGGCACAAATAGTGGTTGTTGTTTGACTTGTAGTTTTGATGAACTCATTGGTGTTTTTGACATGTACTCTTCCTTTTTGACCTCAAAGGATTTCAGGTACACACAATGTTGAGTAGAATGGTTTGATTTACCACAGATGGTGCAGCTTTGTGAAGGCATAATGGTACTTGTTTTGTTAAGATCATAAGCTTTTAAGTGAAAACAATCTTTGGTCAAGTGATTTTTCTTTTCACAAAATTCACAAAACAAGTTTTTAATCTTTTCACTTTTCTTCTTCTTTTCAGACTCCTTTGCAACAGAGTTTTGAACCACTGTTGGGATGTCCTTAAGAGGAATAACCTTGGCCTTAGGAGCTTTGACACCATCATTGGTTGTGAAGTCCATGGGTTTGAAGTTTTCAAGGATGTCACACTCATCAGACCATGTGGGTTTAAATTGGTATTTCTCAATCTCCTCAAAAGTTGAGGTCTCCACAGATCTTTCCAAAGTGATCTTATTACCAAGTTTATTAGTTATTTTAACCTCTTGGCCATCCTTGTTTGTGGGAATGATTTCAACAAAACCAAATTCATTTACAGCATTGTTTTCAACTTGGTCATGTTTTTTCTAAAACCTACACCAAATTTTACATTGCTTTTTATCTGTATTTCAAGCATAACTTCATAACCTTTGCAGGATTCCACACATTTTTCACATGTGATTTGGGTGGATTCCAACTCCTTTTTGCAGGCTTGATATTTTTCTGTCATAGTCTGGAGTTGGTCCTTGGTTATGCTATGCTCTTGTTTGAGACCGCAGATTTCATTATCTTTTTCTGCCAATTTGATTTTCAATTCTTTTAAAGACTTTTCAAATCGAACTTCATCATTTAACACTCTATCCCTAAGGTTTTCATTCACCTCTTTAATATTAGCAAATGCTATGATGCATTTGTCTGGACACAGATTTTTAAGAACATGAGGTGATACCTTGGCAGCAGCCATCATGGCACAATCACAAACATGCTCTTTCTCATCAGCCACCTTCTCTTCCTTTTCACCATGTTTCTTCTCTTCTTCTTCTCAGACCAGGGGTCAGACAGTGGTTCCAACAGGGGTTCTGAATTTTCTCCCAATAGTATTTCATCAGCAAAAGCTATAACCACTGCTTCAGCAATTTTGTCCACTGCTTCATTACTTGACTGTCCTTCTTTAGTTTCTAACCCTTCTTGTATTGACTCTAATGCCATAAAACAGAAATCACCATTAGAAGCATCATTAGTAGCATAGAGTGCAAAATTTTCATCACCTAGCTCATCAGGTAAGCTGCTCCAGTCAATAAAGCCTTGGGTGAAAAAACTTTGCTGATCTGGTTGAACCACTGCTGGTGCAGTTTGTTGAGGTGCAGCTTGTTGTACCTGAACCTGAGGAGTAGGGGCCTAGACATACTGTATCTGAGGAACAGTGGTTTGAACATAATGCACAGGAACAGGGGTTGTAGGGTGTGCATAATAAGCAGTGTTTACATGAGCAGCAGGGGCATATTGGGCATAGTGCACAGAGTTTTGGTTATTTTGTGGTCTAGGGTTTGAACTAGGATGTGTGATAGTTAGACTAGTGGTTTGACTCCTGCATTCCCTAGCAAAATGACCTAACCTATTACACTTATAGCATTTAATCTTTGATTTATCCAGCCCCACTTTTAGATTCCCATGTAACCCTGGAAATTTTCTCCATGTCCTTTTGTAAAACTTGCTGGTTCTAACACTCAGCAGTGCAAGTTGGCGCAAA
>JARYGA010047511.1:0-34381 GCA_030545235.1 Helianthus tuberosus
ATGATCCTTTATGAAAACGGCACTTACAGCATTCCCTGATACAGCAAGGTACAGGGATAGTGGTTCACCATTTTCAGGCTTCATCAATAGAGGTGCGGTTGATAGATATCGTTTCAAATCCTGCAATGCTGCTTCATGCTTCTCCCCCCATTCGAATCTTTTGTTCTTCTTTAGGATATCATAAAAGTCTTTGCATTTCTCCGAGGATCTCGAGATAAACCTGTTTAAAGCTGCTACTCGGCCTGTCAATCTTTGTACATCCTTCATATTTGAGGGTGATTTTATATCCAGGATAGCTTTTATCTGCTCTGGGCTTGCTTCTATCCCCCTCTTTGTCACCATATATCCGAGAAACTTTCCTGCTCCCACTCCGAAATGGCATTTAGCAGGATTCAGCTTCATGTTGTATTGATCCAGGATATCAAACGCTCCCTTGATATCCCGGAGGTGATCCTTGGCCTTTTTAGATTTTACCACCATATCATCGATATACACCTCCATGGTGTCCCCCAGCTTATCTTTGAACATCATGTTTACCAATCTTTGGTATGTTACACCTGTATTTTTCAAACCAAAAGGCATAGCTGTATAACAATAAATACTTGTTGGTGTCATGAAGGCAGTATCCTCCTGATCAGAAGGCTCCATTTGGATCTGTTGAAACCCTGAGGATGCGTCCATAAACGTTAACATTTCATGTCCAACGGTAGCATCCACCATTGCATCGATGTGAGGGAGAGGAAATGGGTCTTTAGGACAAGCCTTGTTCAAGTCTGTGTAGTCAACACAGACTCTCCATTTCCCGTTTTTCTTTTGTACCACAACTACGTTTGCTAGCCATCTTGGAAACTTGACTTCTCTGATCATCCTGGACTTCAACAACCTTTCAACCTCCTCTTGGATAATCGCATTCCGCTTAGGAGCAAATTTTCTTCTTTTTTGTTGAACCGGCTTGAACGATTTGTCAATTCCAAGCTTGTGTGTGATAATGTCTTTGGATATGCCTGTCATATCCTCATGCTTCCATGCAAACATTGACATCCTACATTTCAAAAAGTTAGTTAACTGTTCTTCAATATTCTGAGGGATACTGGTTCCTACGAGCACCGAGATATCAGGATTATCCTGATCCAGGATGACTTTCTTCACATCCTGCCCCGAATCCTCCACAATATCCTGTGCTCGCATCTTTAATTGCTATGTTGTACTAGGCTTAGTTGAGGATTTCATTGAGGATGAGTAGCATTCTTTCGCTTCCTGTTGATCACTCTCCACCTTGACAACCCCCCAAGGAGTAGGGATCTTGATGCATTGGTGATATGTTGAAGGCACAGCCTTCATATCGTGGATCCACGGTCTTCCCAGTATGATGTTATAACAGGATAAGGAGTCCATCACACAGAAGCGTTGTAGCGAGTTGACCCCTTCGACATATACTGGTAACTTTATCTCCCCTACGGTATTTCTAGCTTCTCCACTGAAACCAACAAGCACGGTGGACTTTGAAGTAATGCCCATCGGAGATACATTCTTCCTCTTCAACGTTTCCAGCTGAATTATATTGACAGAACTACCGTTGTATATCAGTATCCTGCGTACAAAATGGTTAGCCACATATAATGTTATTACTAGAGCATCATGGTGAGGATCCTGAACAGTATCCCTGTCATCACTATCGAAAGTGAACACTTTATCAGTTGTGAGGGTAGTCATCCTGACTGGTCTGTCCCCTCTCTCACTCTTAGCTTCCTTTGCATGTCTTTTGGCCGCCGAATACGAAGTTCCACAAATATCGGATCCCCCTGAAATGAAGTTAATTATCTTGGCATCTGCTGGGGGTGATGCTGCTCGTTCAGGATCCTTCTCGGGATCCTGACCCTTATTCTTCTTTTTACCCAGCAAGTATTTCAAATACCCTTTGCTTAACAGGTAGCTTATTTCTTTCCTTAAAGCAATGCAATCCTCGGTCATGTGTCCGAAGTCTTCGTGGAAGGCGCACCATTTGGACTTATCCTTCCAATCAGCTTTCTGCTGATTCTTCTGTGGCCACCTAGCTTTGTCTCCTAAGCCCTGCATAGCATACATCAATTCAGGTATATTAACAGAAAAGCAGTATTCAGATAAGTCAGGATATTCTTCAGGATCCTCGTCTTCAACAGCATTCACTTTCTTATTATCATTTCTGCCATATGGCCTGGAGCGATATGGCTTATACGAGGTCTCCGACTTCCTGTTAGTTGATTCATAGGTTGAGGTAGAGTTCATCCTCTCCTGCATCTTCTTGTCATCTTCCAGACGGATATATCTCAAAGCCCTGTTACGAGCTTCGTCGAGATTCCTGTAGGGATTCATTACAAGATCTTGATAAAACGGAGAATCCTTTTGTAACTCCATCTTAAAAGCTTGCACAGCTGTTGCAACATCAAGATGTGGGATATCTAAGGATTCTCGACTGAATTTGTTCACATAATCCCTCAAGGATTCCTGAGGCCCTTGAGTTATCCTGTAAAGATCACTGGTTAGTTTCTCAAAACTCCGACTACAAGAAAATTGACTGTTAAATAAAGTAACCAAATGAGCAAACAAAGTAATTGAGTGAGGAGGGACATTCAACAGCCATTTTAAGGCTGATCCTGTCAGAGTAGAACCAAATCCCTTGCATAAGCATGCTTCCTAGAGCTCCGGAGGGATAGGGTTAATCTCCATTCTTTCCCTATACTGAGCAATATGCTCTTCAGGATCTGTAGTCCCATCATAAAGCTTCATGTTGGGAGTCTGAAATCTTTTTGGGATTTCAGCATCACAGATAGGATATGCAAAGCGGGATATCCTGTGGCTGTCTTGGGATACTTCTGGAATTGGCTGGACTACTCCAGGTACACTGGATATCATGTCCTTCAATTTCTGGAGCTCCCTGGTAAATGTTGACGTCATACCTGCATCCTGCAAAGAGCCATTGTTGTTAGTAGCAAGAATGTTATTATTTGACACATTACCGTTCTGAGGATTTTGGCCATATCCTGAAGCATATCCTGAGCTTATGACAGTCGATATTCTGACCGAAGAGGGTATCTCAGGGGTATGATTCTGAGAATGGCTTGGGACGATATTCCCCCTATTATCTTCACGGTAAACTGCGGAACTGAAGTTCAAAGCCCTGGGCTGTATAGGAGTGACAGTTTCTTCAACGGGTCTACTCGAGCTAGCTTTTAAGAGTTGTATTTCTCTTAACAGCATTTGGTTAGTTTCCTGTTGCTGCCTCATTTGTTCCTGCACACTTCCAAACAAAGTCAAAATTTCATCATTAGAGGCTAAAACAGGAGCAGATCCCTGGACACTCTGAGTGGGAATAACATCTTGAGGTTGTGAAGGAAACGGCATCCTTGGAGGAGGTGGTGGAAGCACTGAACCAGTGGTAGCAGAGGTTGTAGCAGGCATAGTGGAAGAGCTCATGTTTGATCTTGAGGCCATTATGGACAATGTGGCAAAAAGTTTTGAAAATAGAAAACCGACTAGCGATCTGACAAAAATATTTAGTAAAGAGAGCACCACTTGCCCCACGGTGGGCGCCAAATTGTTTTGGTCAAAAATTACCGAAGCAATTAAGTGATCAAATTAGTAAAGTGAGGCAGTGTGCTAAAAAGTGTATTGAAAAATATGCTTATTGAGTTAATTAAGAAATCAGTATTCAGGATACGGCTCAGGATATTGAGCTGTATCGATGATCAAACAATGAGCAAAAGTAAAGTAAACGACACGAGATGTACGAGGAAAGCCATTGATCAATCTAGATCGCTGGCATAAAACCTCGGGAGCTGACAATCGCAGCTGTCTTGTTTTTCTATTGCTTCAAAAATCAGGATACAATGCAGGATGTGGTGCGGATCGACTATGTGTTACAACGAAATTTGAATACAAGTGTGGTGTTTGCAATAAGCTAGAGAGTGAAAGTGTTCGAGAGTGCCAGTGTAAATTGTGTGCCTTAAACTGATTCGCCCCCATCTATTTATAGTAAAGATAAAATAACAAACTATCCTAAACTCTCGGGATCCACCGAATATTCCTTCTTCGAACGTTGTAGACCTGGTCTTTCGGGCTCAACGTCTCTCCTTCAACAAACTCGCCCGAGTCTTGAGGAGAAGAAGTCCACTTGACCGTTAGCAAGTCTCAGCCTTTAACCTGCACGTGGTTAAATCAATAAACCTCAGGATATCGCCCAAGATGTTAGCAATATCCTCTTCCAGCATCCTGGTCACAAATAAACAAACAGAGGCAGGATATCGGTCAGGATACGTATGTTAAGAAAATGAGCCCTAACAACAAGTGGTCTAGACGAAAAACCTAATCTTTCGTCACTTTGTTTTTCGTCGCTTTCACTTAGAATTTTTCACAGAAGATTTCAAAAATTGTTTTAACGGGTTGTTTTAAGTGATTTAAGCAGGTATTCATTTTTACATATCCAAAATGAGTTCAGATTGGTGGGGAATTCCATCCAATACGGAGAGCAAGTATAAAAGCACGGGTTACTGGAGTTTCATCATTTCTAGATACAAACTGCAATGATCAAACTGCAATGATCAAACAAGAACAGCGTTTTATGCCAAAATTGTCAAAGATGCCAGCAATGGTGAATCCTCGGGAAATGATGACAGTTCTGAACATGACGGTAGCTTAGTTGAAGATGGTACAAGTTCAAGTTCAAGCGAGGATGGATCAGAATATGAATCAACAAGGGAGGTTGTTGATTCTGAGGTAAATGTGTCACTATCTGAGAGCGAATCCAGTCAGGTATGTGTCGATAAACCAAGTTCTGATAGGTGTGATAAATGTGTTAGTTTAGGAAATACATTGTCGGACTTGCAAAGCAAATATGACGATTTGCAAAGCAAGTATGACGTGACATTTATCCACAATCAAGGTTTGATCATGGATCTTTCGAAATGCAAAGAGGCTAACATGTTTTATGAAAACCATGAAAAAGGATTTAAAACGGTGATTGAAATTTTAAGAAAAAATAAAACCGAGCTAACAAAAATGGTTTCAAGAAAATAAACTGACATAAACTGTTATATCAATCGACTCGAGGTCATGCAAAAAGAGTTAGCCTGTGTAAAGTGTGAAAGTGAGGCGATCCAGCTTAAGCTAAATAGTTATTTAAACTCTAGTTATGTGTTGGATCACATCATCGATGTTCAGAAAGAGAAAAAGGATGTCACGTGCATTGGAGATAAAAAAATGTCCACCACCTGTTAGATACAATTATGATGCAATGCCTGATGAGGAGAATAGAACTTATTTTGAGCAATATGTTCCTTTAGACATTGAGTAATTTGCAACCGGACTTGGATACAAAAATGAAGTATCATCAGATTCGGATGTTTCAACAGTTACAAGTGTGTCAACTGCTGAACAAAATCAGGATCCTCCCGTCATTGTTGAGGATGCTGATTCTTCAGATAATGAATCCGATGATACTGACTCAGCACAGTCTGATGCGGTAATCAAAGAAGAGGACACGCCTCTTGAGAATCATATTCTATGTGATCCTCCCGCAAAACCTGCTAAGATTGTTCTGGTCGAGTCCACTTCCTCGCAAGAATCTGAGAATGTGAATTTACTGTACACTCTTGTTGGCGATGATAAAATCTATTCTGACAAATATTTTTCGATTAAAAATGTAAATCAATCTTTAATCAGTAAAGTTTTTGAAGATTCGACAAGTAGGTTTTTGGGAAAGTCGGGTTCACATGTTGTGGTAACACAGTGCCCTCCGATTCCAAAAGCTGAAGTTCAAAAACAATATGGAAATCAAAGATTGCCAACAATGAAAAAGCAGCAAAATCATACCAAACCAAAAGGTAATTCAACGAATCAAGGTCGAAAGGAACAAAACCAAAGGAAGAACAAAAAGGTGAACTTCGTGAAACCCGAGGGACCGATAAAATTGAAACTTTCGAAAACAAATCCAACACGGATTTTGTTAAACAAGTTAAAATTTTGAAAAGAAACAGTCAAAACAATTACACACAACACACAAACGGTTGTGATGTAGGACCAAGTACCGCAAGATCACGAAGTTCGTCATCAAGCTTTTACAATTATGATACTCCGAGGTTTGTTGAGCGGAGATCATGTTTTGAATGTGGTGAGTATGGTCACATTGTCAGAAACTGCCATATCTCATGAAAGGAAAGGCAAAAGTTGATGCCCCCCATGGTAACTGTTACCATAAAAGATCTGTTTCACCAAAACAGGACCCTCATCTTGTTAAACAATGAGAAATGAAACAGAAAAAGAAACAAAGAAAAGAAGTTGAAAAGGCTTTGAAACCAGAGGTTATCCAAACACAGTCTATTAAATTAGAAGTGAAAAATGAAAAACAAAAACATATTTGGAAACCAAAACCAGTAACTGTTTCAGGGGGAGCTGCATCAATTCCGAATCATCGGGAAATGGATGTCACAATTCTCGAAGATGACGGATGACCCAAGTCTGTGAAGGCTTGGGTCCCCCTCTCCAACTAATCTCTAAATGAGTGTGCAGGATGTTCCAGGAGGAACTATTGATAGTCTTAGGATTGTTAATAGTGGAGCGTCCATGCACAAGATTGGCGACATAAGGCTCCGAAATATTGTTACATCTAGGAGAATATTGTTGCCATTGATGGAGATAAAGAAAAAGAAAAGAAGACAAAAATCCCGATGAAGGAATGATGGTGAAAGAATTTGGTTGAATGAAGTTGAAAAATTCGACAAGATGAAAAATGTACCAAAAATTGGTTGTTATGATTTTTGATCGAGTCGACAGGAAAGATTCCAATGAAATGTACGCGCCTGCAGCACGTCTGAAGCTTTTCGAAGATTCATGGATTTTTCTTCCACAAGAAGTTCAAAGTCCACAAGATGAACGTGTAGTGTACTTTTCTCCACGGTGTGATTGAAGAAAATGTGTTTGTTGAACAAACCAACCGGGTGTGTGGATGCCTTGGCGTGGATTGAACAACCGCACACTACTTCTCAAAGAGAAAGCCAAAGACCTTCGCTGGTGCAATGTGGTAGACCAGCCAGACCCGGAGGTTTATGATCTTGTTGCTGTGAAGAGATTTCTCGCTTAGTTGAAGTAGCAACAAAAATCGACTTTGAAGTCCACACCGGGTGGATATCCAGTTTGGGAGAGCACTCGGATTCCTAGCAATGCATGAAGCTGTTGCAGGACACGGTTTTGAATTTCTAATCTCTCCTATACTTGTTGATATTTAAGTTGCTTTATGAATTATTAGCCTCTCGAGAAGCACTCAAAGACCAAACACATCGAAATCAAATATCACTTCATACGTGATTGCTTTGACAAAAGGCTAATCGATGTTGTTAAGGTCCACACCGATGACCAACATGCCGACCTTTTTACCAAAGCATTTGACAAATCACGATTTGACTTTTTATTATTGGTAAACGGCATTAAGGTCAAGCAAGAGTAAAACCGACATCGAAAAATCATTTTTGTAAATATCTTTGTGTTTTTAATTTATCATAGTTTTTACATTTTAGGGGGAGTAAATCCAAATTTGAAAAATTAAAAAAATCGAAAAATTTCAAAAACAAAAAAACAATAGAAAAACAAAAATGAGTTTCCTGGCGAGCAAAAGAGAAAATGCTAGTACATCAGTGGTCTGTCCAAACCTCTTTAAACCTTAAAATGAAAAACGATAAGCAGCTCTATACATGATGTATTGGTAGGCTCACAATCATTTTAAAGTGTACAGGGTGATATAAACCTAAATCGACTGAAGACTGTGTGGGAACCACTCATTGGCATATGGTCTTGGTACCGAAATTTCGTTTGATAGATTGCCGAGGTTCTGAGATACGTGGTCTTTATAACGGAGACGAAGTCTTGATTTTCCATGATACCATACATACGTGTACATACTGCATTCGACCTCAATAAGTGATCAACAATCACATGTCCACAAAATAAGTGATAATGTATCACATTTATCCGGGAGTCAAGTTCCTCTCTTTACTGTACGTTTGTACTGACCTGTTCACGGACTTGCTCCTGTGCCCTCATGCATCTGAAAATCAAGTTCCTCATCAATAATTGATTCTATCACATAGGGCATGTTTTAATCAAAATAAGTGAGTATCTCACATTTTCATATACGTCAAAACAGATGATAAATGGTATACTCACCAGTAAAATGAACTCTCGTGCATACCTTGATACAGGAATGTGTCGTGTGTGGATGAACACCGGTCGGTAAATATAAATCATACACTAATCGTATCCACTCGCCATGATTACATCTGATAAGTTGAGCTTAAGTGGACAACAATACCGATAATCGTTATAGGATGCTTATCTAAATATTAGCTAATTGAACAACAAGAGCGTTTTGGCGTGACCGTACGCTGATATGATTCTCTTACCCTCGAAACTCGCAAAAAGAATGTATGTATATATTTATTTAATTCTTTCAGTTTCTGCATCTCTGTATATATTATTTACTGCTTTCAGTCTTTACATTTGAAATATTCAAAATACCAAAAAAGATTTTAGGTGTGTTTTAACATAAACTTTATAAAAGCCAAAAAGATTTTATTTCTAATTTCTTTTGATTACCCGATATTGGATATTGGAACTCGAGTCTTCGAAACCTGAAATTTGATCGAAACCAAAACGACTGCATCTTCATAAACGGTCAAAATTTGCAAGTTTTTGAAAGTTAAAAACCAAAATTGAACAATTCGTTAAACTTTCAAACTGTCGGACGGTAGTTGATTGAAAAATGGTCACATGTGTGTCATTTGTTTAAATGTTAACTATATTCCAAGCGGTTGTTCTCATTACGCGTTTAGCTTTCTTGTATGTGCAGATGCGAATGTGATAGAAGACAAGCTTCCGAATGAAGACACGACGTGGAGGCACTCAAAGGATGAAGATAATCGAGTTTCCGCTGACCTTTCATCAACTCCACAAGGATCTAAAGCATTGAAGATAAACAGATTCACGAGCATAACTCAAAGGAGAGTTTATTTCAAGGGGGAGTTTGTTGACACACTTCCTAAATGAAAATGGGAGTTTGTTGATACACTTTCTACTTATGACGCGTGAAGACTTTGAAGATCCTCCGACATGATAGACATGGAAGATGAACCCTCACGAGCAGCATCCAAGGGGGAGTTTGTTGATACATAAATGTGGATACGGCTCGCTAGGTTCGAGTACTTTACGAAGTGAAGGCCAAGACTCGATATCCCCCGTCGTATCTCGGATTGTAATCAACATTGTTCTGAATGTGGATGCTTGCTGCTGAACTATCTTCTGTTTGATGTATGTCTGCGACGATAGCCTAGCCTGCTGATGACGAAACACCTGTTGCTGCTGATGACGAAACTCCTAACTTGTTATTGTTGACGAAAGACCTGCATGTCTTTCGTCGACCTGCATGTGTTTCGTCAGACATGTGTTTCGTCGGCTCCAATGATGATTCGTCGAGTTGTTTCGTCGACCACATTCATGTTTCGTCAACAACATTCATGTTTCGTCGACTGTTTCCTCTATATAAGCAGCATACACGAGACTAAAGACACAGAACATAGAGTGAGACAGAACACAGAACCGAGAACTGAGAGAGAGTTTAGTGTGTGTGAGCTTTATGTAACATAATCTTGTAACCAAAACTTTCTGGTTCTGAATATATTTGAGTTGTTTAAACGTTGAATATTTGTGTTCGTGTTCTATATCTCAGTTTGCTTTCCCGGTTGGATTCTGCACAAACGGGTCTGTTCGTATACAAGGATTAGGCGACTAGATCCTCCGCTAGTTGGACCTACACTTTTTGTTTGAATTGTTTTGAATTTTGATACTTTTTTGTATGATTCAGTGGGATGAAATGTCTCAGTGGGATCTATCTTTTTGTTTAAATTGTTTTGAAATATTTCCCCTTTATGATAAGTTGCTGATAATGTGAGGGCCATTTTGCTTTGAAATCAATATGAGAATTGCCTCTTCTATGTCCAATTGAACCAAACTTGTTTTTGTTGTTCATTTAATGCTATGACTTAGAAATAGTGATCAATCATATAAGAGATTTATGTTGACAGATTATAATGCTTATGTTTGATAATTGGTAGCATATTGTACCGGGAACTTATGTAGATTTGTTTCATTGACAACTCATAAGGTTGTACATTTAGTATGTAGTACTATAATTCATATCCAACTTTTTGTGATGCTATTTGAAACTACAAATTTTAACTACCATCCACATTTATTTATGATAAGACCATTCGTAGGGAAGAGGTTTTAGTTCGGGTCGACCATGTTGAAATACATTTCCAGTTTGGATTTTATGTTTGATGGTTGTAAAGACACCCTAGATATAGGGCCAAGTCGAGACTCATGCTTATAGAAACATGTACGATGCACCAAGTCGAATCTCGCAAAACGAGGGTTGGGCTGAGATTTACAAGGGGATTGTGTCATTCATTGTGAAAGATGCAAAGAAGCTATATTCGGTGTTGAAAAAGAGACTGAAGTAACTTGTCTCCATAGCTGTAGTACTTGAGTCTTCTCTTGGGAACTATTTTTTTTATTTTATTTCCTTATATATATAGAATTTTTATATTTTTTTTTGTAAATTTGTATACGTTTATAAATTTGTTAAAACTGTTGTAAATTAGCATATAATTCTAGTTCTAGTTTGATTTGATTTTGTAGATAAAACAAAATTGGAAACATTTATTTTTAAATCTCACATAACTTCTTGCGATGGATTTGTGACAAACAATCTGTCGTAAACCTGTGTGGAATCAAGGGTAGGTTTGTCTACATTCCATTAAGTTTGGCAACCTACTCTATACATTATGACATTAGGGTGTTGTATGCCCTATTGACTGGAAATCCGAGGTTGGGAACCACGAGATCACAAACTTCATAAGATATAGGAGTTGCATGCTTGCAGCCAAGCATATGCTCATGAGCAAGAGATCAATATGAGGTATTTGTTAGGTCTAATTTTGTGACATGTGATTTAAATAGAAAGTGTGCGCATATGGTCATGTGTATACTTTATATACAAGCGTTGCATATGGTCATGTAGCGTTAACTTTGGATAAGTTGGTTGGAGATGCGTGAACTTAGTACATGTGCTTCATTAAGAGGCGGCTTAATAAAGAATTTGCTCTACACTATAAATAGGGGTTTCCTAGTTCATTGTAAGTGGATATTATAGAGGGATCATAAGAGAAAACACTTTCTCTAGAGTTGGGACTTCTTCGCAAAACTTGTTCAAAATCTCGCAATGGGATCTTTCTTTTTGTTTACATTGTTTTGATAATCATTTCCCTTTAATGATAAATTGGTGATAGTGTGAGGGCTACTTTACTATGTTGTGAAATTAATGTGATAATTACTTATTCTATGTCCAATTAAATCAAACTAGTTTTTGTTGTTCTTTTGAAGCTATAACTAAGAAATATTGAATCATATAGGAGCTTTATTTTTACAGATTATAATGCTTATGTTTGATAATTGGTAGCATGTTATAAGGGAAACTCACGTAGATTTTTGTTGCATTGACAACTCATAAGGTTTTACATTTAGTATATAATTCTATGATTCACATCCAACTTTTTGAGATGCTATTCTAGTACAATCCACATTTATTTATGAAACGACTTGTATGTATCTTGATTCTTGAGTAGATCATTAAACCTCATGCTCAGGTTAATGTTTTAAGAGTATATTACAGTCAATATATTGTAGAAATGGTAGGGCTTCATAACCATGAACCTTTTAAATAAGATGAGATGAATGGACTTCTAGGAATCTTTAAGCCACATCATGTATGTCGAAGTCGAAGTTTCGAACAACTTTGATCCTAACTGCCTGAACTGGGTCGCTAAACCTAGCGACTGAGATCAATAACTATTAATTGAAATCTGTTGGAATATTAAACTTAATTTCGTTATTTTATTATGTATTAAGTATCATTAGGATAATTAAACTTATGTCAATATGTATATGTGGCAATAATTATCGGAGGGTTATGTCGGTACAGTGACACCGTTTCATAACCACCGCATAACCGTTTTATGTCTGATGTATATATACACATTGCCGGGAAACTTCTCTCGGCACCAAGATTCTATTATATCCATACATGTTTCTCTGTTATTCGCTGTACGTACACAAAACACACACACGAATACGAGTACGAGTACGAGTACGGAACGATGATGATGATGTTAACGATGATAGATGTATCACCGACTTCCGCTGACCGGATTTCTAACAAGTGGTATCAGAGCGCATGGTTAGAAAACGAAGAATTAGGATCAAAATTACATGATCCTGGGAAGATACGGATGAAGAAGATGGAAAAAAACACGGGAAGAGGCGAGAAACAAATAGCGATTCAGATTATATGAGTCCCCGATTACGCGTGATTGCAATCTTGAAACAAGAGATTGCAATAATGAAATTGCAAGACGAAATTGCATTAATGGAATACGAATCGGGACGTCACGAAGATAACGGAGATGCAGGCGAAGTAATGACACGGAAAGAAGAAGACAATTCCGAAAGAGATGTTTTGGCCTGTAAAGATGTTCAAAAACTGAACGGTAAGATGCAGGAAAACAGGGGATATGAAGACGGACAAGAATCCAATCCCGGTCGCACGACTCCGCGATCACGAATTGTTACAAGAATGAAGCGAGAGATTCTAATGAAATTAGAACGCGAAATCGAGTTACTGGAACGAGAGACGGAAGAGAGACAAGAAGAAACAACGGAAATAGAAATGGGAGATTTCAATTCTCATGGTGATGTAAACAAGGAAGATCACCGAAATAAAGATATGAAAGAAAAGGAGATGTTCGATTATCAGAACAGAGAAATGGAACGAGAACGGGAATGGTTGGAGATCGGAGAATTACGATCAGAATTAAGCGATCCCGGGGACAACCGGATGAAGAACAAGAACCAAGATATTTTCAATAATATCCATTCTGTTTTCTGTTCTCTGTACAAACACAAGTACAAGAACGATTATGATGAAGGCGAAGATAACCGAGATATCGAGAGAGGGACGAAGGATGAAGATATGAAAGGAATGGAAATAGAGGATCATCAAAATAGAGGAACATCAGACGTTAAAATGAAGAAGAGAAGGATGCAGAAAAGGCGGGAACAAAAAGGAAAGAAAGGATATCCAGATTTAGTGACGGCAGTAAGTGACAAGAGAAGAAAGATAGCGACAGAACGATTTATCGACACTGAAGTGGCATTAACGACAGTTAAAAGACTTTCTGTGACAAAATGGGAAATGAGCAATAACATTACCGTACACGGCATCACAAAACAATTCATGGTAGATTCATGGACGCATTATGATAAATTCAAAGAGAAGGCATGTTATCATCGACGCAGAGAGACGGTGAAGAACGAAGATGTTTCAAGACAAAGCCGGAGTCAAGGTGACAAACGAGAAGTTGTTGCAGGTCGAATGGAGAGAAACTCAAGTGGTGGCTGCGTTACCGAACAAGAAGGGATG
Source organism: Helianthus tuberosus (assembly GCA_030545235.1). Taxonomy (NCBI): domain Eukaryota; kingdom Viridiplantae; phylum Streptophyta; class Magnoliopsida; order Asterales; family Asteraceae; genus Helianthus; species Helianthus tuberosus. Next base: position 13,562 of record JARYGA010047511.1, read on the forward strand.
GACAAGCTGCAGAAAAATGAGACGTTTCGATTTCAAACAAGCAGCAAACGCTTTGGACGAAGCCAACAAAAGTGTTCTCAAGCACTCTCTAAAACTGAATTAAGTTTAGGGGAGTGTGTTGGAATATTAAACTTAATTTCGTTATTTTATTATGTATTAAGTATCATTAGGATAATTAAACTTATGTCAATATGTATATGTGGCAATAATTATCGGAGGGTTATGTCGGTACAGTGACACCGTTTCATAACCACCGCATAACCGTTTTATGTCTGATGTATATATACACATTGCCGGGAAACTTCTCTCGGCACCAAGATTCTATTATATCCATACATGTTTCTCTGTTATTCGCTGTACGTACACAAAAGACACACACGAATACGAGTACGAGTACGGAACGATGATGATGATGTTAACGATGATAGATGTATCACCGACTTCCGCTGACCGGATTTCTAACAAAATCAATAACTAATCAATTCAGAACCTGATTACAAGGTTTTTAAACAAACAAACAAAAGATAAACACACCAAACTGAAAGTCCATTTTTATGAAACCAAAAAACAAATACTGAAATGAAAATTAAAGTAACTAAATCGGGTTTGATGAGGGACGGGTTTCAATCCTTTTGTACGGGTTGGGCTCTGGGTTGAACTCGACATTAAACTCATATGAATCTTGAAAGCAATATTCAGAATCCGTATAACAATCCTTTTGTCCCAGTCATACAAACAATCAAATACGTTATCCATGCCCATTTTCAAGAACATACAATGTCAAGGATAGATAGGTACCAGTGATCATTAAAAGCGTGAATATCCTAACAGATGATTCTCTCAAGGGTTGCTGTTCTATCTTCTTCCACCACATTTATCTCCACATTATCGAACTCCTTCCACTGGCATGATACTTCTTCATTGCATACAACGTTCATGTTAAATAGGTCCTTAACAGATGATGGTAGCTCATGAACTCCTGTACAACCAGTCATGTAAATTGTTCTTAGACCACCTAAACTTCCCATATGTTCTGGCAACTTGGTCAAGTTTAAACAATCTGAAATGTCAAGGATGCTTAGATTTTGAAGCTTTGTGATTGATTCAGGTAGCTTTTCCAGTTGTGTACATGAATGAAGAATCAGCATTTCCAAATTAGTCAGGTTACCGAATTTTTCAGAAATTTCACGCAACTCATTGCAGTTTGTGATACTTAGCTTCTTAAGGTAGACACTGCTACACAATATATGCGGGTACTCCTCTAAATCCTGGCAATAATCCATCTCGATTTCAACTAGTCTTGGCCAAACATTGAGGTTGTCAATGTCCTTAAAAGTATGATTCATTTTGCACATTATGAATGATACTTTCTGCAAGTTTACCAGCTCCAAAGTGGATCTACTCAAGGATGATACTGCAACACACTCGAACCTAATCCTGGTTAGATTGGATAGACAACCAAGAAGGTGGAAGTTTTTAAATTCTGTTCGGTATAAACCATAGTTTGTGACATTAAGAATTTTTAACTTTTGCATTTCCTTCAAGAAGTGGGGTAAAGTGTAGGTCTCTGATTTCAAGTTCAGCACCATCACTTCAACATCAGGGGCTCTCATGTTGCACCAACTCGAGGAGAAAGATTCTCCTGCAATCAACATTTTAATCAAATAATAATAATAATAATAATAATAATAATAATATTAATAAGAAACAAGGTAACCAATAAACTGAGAGTTGATAATTAAATAGAAAAAAAAAAGTAGCCAACTTTTGGTCTTATCTTTATTTTAGTAGACGACTTTCTTTTAGCCAAAGAAAAACTCGTCAAAGTATAAAAAATGTTGATTGAAGGTAAATTAATTTCAAATTGATTTAAGGTAATTTGAATAAGTTACAGGTCAAATGTTTTGATCCATTGATGCTTTTCTTTTGACTGGTTACACTTATATGTAAGCAACTAGCTCGTCACTAAACCACGATTTTTATGACTTGTTACATTTATAATACCCCTTTATGCCAGACAGAAAGGTATCAAACATTTAGAATAGCCTAAGACTTCTCAGTATCAAAATCATGAGCGCAAAACAAAGACCTGTAGAAATAGATAATATCCGGGCTTGCATAGGTTCTTGCAACAGTTCTACGGATGTGACCTGGTCATCTCCTTGAGCATTGGTAACTAATAGGTCATTTTGTGCACTTATAATCAATCTTGGCCTCTTTTCTACGGGTAGTTTGCTACTCAAGTTAATAGCAAGCTGCCTCAGCAAATCGTGTTGTGTGACAAATTGTTGCTCACAGTTAACCGTTGCATTTGGATATTCCCTGGTACTGTAAAAAGCTGCGGGTTAGACATATAACTGTTGTGGCAACTGCAAAATCTAAGGCGTATGAAACGAAATTGAAGTTCATCATGTTTAATAGAACATGTGTACTTTTCAATTCAAATGGGCAAAGTTGGTGTTCAAATCTGGTATTAATAATTTTCTACTCATTATTAGTTTATACGGTTTCATGTTGTTCTCAGTTGTTTGTTGAAACATTAATACGATTACAAATTCATTTGTAGTGTTAGGTATAGCAACTTGGAACCATTATTGATTTGGTCAATATCCCCCAAACGGGATTTGCCCTTTATTGACTTGGTTAGTTAGGTCTTATTGCACTGGATTTGCCCTTTATTGATTTGGTTTAGGAAGTCTATTAGGTCTAATGAAACAAATTAAAAATTAGGAAATCTATAGGTCTATTGAAACAAATTAAAAAATAAGTTAGTTGTAAAGATAAAGTCTAAGTAGGTCGAAAGGGTACCCCACGACCGCCCCTGCCACCCATCTACCGGCCTTGTCACCGTCACACCCGTGACCATAGCCGCCCCATGACCGCCCCTGCAACCACCCCTGCCAAATTCACCCGACTACCATCCACCATCAGCCGCCACCCCTCTCCACCTTCATCCGCATACACCGGCACACCCATGCCCTTTTTGGTCATTTACATAAATAAGCTAAGCAAACATTTAAAAAAAAAACTTATTGACTTTTTCCCCCACAAAAGCTAATACAAATATTTTTTTAAAAACTCCTTTTAGAAAAGTAATAAGTCAATAAACATTTTTGACAAAAAACACTTTTAGAGTTAAATAAGCAATCCCAAACACCCTCTTAGTTATTTTGGGCGAATGTGACATCATCTAATCCGTTCAATCCCATAACTTGTTCTATCAATATTGCCAGCTTTGGTTAAGAGTATTACGTTGCACAACATGTGGGGTTGTAACTAGGTAGGTTCGGCCCATTAAGCGTCATCAAGTCCACATCCCTATCCTTTATGAAGGTTGTTGTGATTCTAGTGTCATCAAGCTATTTGTATGATAAGGACATACATAAATGTCTAAATGATAAATCATAATAAACATTGATTTGAGTTGGGAGGTGTACTCCACACTCAATAATACTATTGTGATTTTGAGTATTAAAGAACCTCTAAGGTTGTTAGAGGCGCATCCTACAAATCATGGGGGTTTCCAAGGGAGAACTGTTTGGCGGGGGGTCCGGGGCTGACCCCCAAGGGTCTAAGGGACAATGCCCCTGGCTGGGGTCTTGCCAGAAAATGATCTTCGAAGATACATCATATTTTCATGGACTGCAAAAAAAGTTGGATGGAAATGATTACAAAGGTAGTAAATTAGTGGCAAGTTGCTACTAAATCAGTATCAACTTAGTCTATCGGTAGTAATTGAGCTTAGGTAGCAATTGATATGCGATAGCATCTTCTTCCTTAGGAATCTAGAACTTCGATAACAAAAAAATTACTACCGACACAGTTCCTTACGGTACTTCCACACTAATGTAACTGTAGCATTTACACCTCAATTTCCATACCTTTTCATGAAGGGTTGTAACTTCTCACACCATACCAGCAATGAAACCATACATAACGAAATCATCCGATCCGATTCTATTATTGAACTAATATGAATTTTTCAGAATTCGATTTTACAAGAAAGAACATATTCTTCTTAAGAAACACTTCGGGGGTGTTTGTTTTTTCAGTTTAACCTCTTCTTGCCACTTATGTCTGCGCCGCGCAGACCACAAGCAGACGTTTAGCTCTGCAGACCATTTGTTTTTTAGAAGACATTTCATTAAAAAATGTCTTCAAACCTCTGCGCGTCCTCTTCCCCACGTAGACATGGTCCAATGTCTTCCCACCTCTTCCAACCTCTTCCACACCTTCCTCCTCTCAATCACAAGGAACTAAAAAGAGAAAACTCGTATATATCCACTTTATCTTCTCATCATTTCTCCACCGTCAACCGACTTTCAACTTCCGGCACCGGCGAATGATGGTATCAGACTCCGAACTCACCGATCGGCTACAACAAATCCTGACCACCGCCGAATTAACCACTACCACAACTGCCAGCATTCGCCGGCAACTAGAACATGAATTCGGAATCGATTTAATTGACAAAAAGGCGTTTATTCGCGAACAAATTGATATCTATATTCAAAATGAGCAACCGATCAAGAACGAAGACGATAACGAAGAGGAAGAACCAGAGGAAGTTGAAGAAGATGAGGTTGAAGTTGAAGAAGACGACAATGGCAAGAGCGGCGGTAGCAGAAAGTTAGGGTTTGATGCTTATTATTATTATTTTAGTGATTTTGAATGTTGTGTTGATTTGACTGTGTTTAAATTTGAGGAATGTATGCTCTGTTTAATTTTTAAGTTTGTTGCCTTAGGGTTTCTATCTCTAATTGATGCAGGTTTTTAAGATTGGTAACTGAATGAAATGTTATAATAAGCACTGTTAGTGGAATATTGTGAAAGTCGTGTTAGTGGTGGTGGTGGTGGGAGATGGAGTGGATTTGCGGGTTTGATGGGGGTGGTGGAGGTTGTGGAGGTTGTGGAGGTGGTGGGTGGTTTGCATATCTGAAAGAGAAAGGGGTTTGGGAGAAGAGAAGGTTTGCAAATGTGGGGTTTTGAGATAACCAAACACTCTTTTTATTACACTCTGCAGACATTTGGTCCACCTCTTCTCGTGCAGACGTTTGCAGATGTGGTCCGCAGACTGCAGACTTTTTACATCTGAAAAAACAAATACCACCTTCATGTCTTATCCATAATTGATTTTATGTAGCCACAAAATACTTTAATTTGAAAGTGATTTTACATGATTTCAGGAAAAAAAATATCCATGTCATACGAAATCCTATAACCTAAAATGGTAGGGAAGCCTCATTTCTTATACAAAGTACATATGCATATATAGCCGTACACACTTGATTATCGAACTGTGGTTCACAAGACTACAGCCTCATGAACCTTCTAATGTGTTTAAGTACATGTTGTAGTCCAATTCTAGGGTTGGGGATGCAAGATGCTCTCCAACCCATAAGACCCAATCGTTGGATCATTGCAACACAATCCAATGCTAACTCAAAAACTGAAGTATAAACTAGGTAAATCAAAGTGATAGGGAAAATGATTACACTAAGTAGATCAAAGTGATAGGGAAAATGAAAGTACCGTCTGGTTATAACATTAACAAGATTTCTGTATGACAGCTCATGGACTTTTGCAAGTGTGTCAATGCCCTCATCGTCGTGATTGTACAAGTGCACCCACATATCCAAGAGAGCACTAGCCGGGATTCTTTGGTCTTCTAGGAATAACCCAAAGTCCAAGTAACATTGTTTAAATTTATTTTCCAATGCCTCGAAGCTTCTTTCAAGGCAATGAAGTATTTGCTTGTCATCTAGAAGCGAATGACCTTCATACAATGATTTAAGCATAGATTTCCAGACTATCTCATCTTTCCCATTTAAGGAACTGCCAACTACAGAAAGCGTAAGTGGATGTTTCTTACAATATTTCACCATCTACAAACAAGGGTTACAAACATATTAGTTCAAAAAAGAACAACAATTTCATTGCAAACTTGCCCAAGACATACCTCATCACTCATCTTTCCATATTAAAGGAGAAAAAATAAAGAAACCCCGAGATTCTTAATAATGTTACCTTATCCACAAGATTCTCGTCAATAATAGGTCTCGCAGCGCGGCAAAAGAGAACCTTGGCGTCTTCATCACTCAAAGGATCAATTTGGAACACATCATATTCCGTAAAGCGCTTAGTAGAAGTGACCAAAAGTTTATATCCTTTGATATCAAATTCAAAGTTTTTGATATATGAGGCACACCAAACATCATCTAACACTAGAAGTATAGGACGTGATACTTTCTCACGCAAAAAGTTTTCCAACTTGTTCTTTGCATCTTCACTGCCTTGAAACTTAACTTGTTGATCATAGCGATATGGATTAAACAGGTCGTTGATACTTAACATGAAATCAGGTGTTTCTGAAACCGTCACAAAGAAAACGTTCCCCCTAAAAATGCCTGTCGAAGAGTAAGAAGTGTAAGTGTAAGGCTATTGGAGGGATTAATACAACAGGGGTTTGGATATATAAGTAAACTTCAATGTATGATCTGATCAAGTAGATATGTAGATATGCAGACCAAATAATCGAATATATACATGCATGGACACTAATCTTTGTTACATCAATGCAAACCTATTTATAGGTTATGAACCGATGCGATATAACCGTCATGACTATTAGTTTTGCGGGTTATTTAGCATTCTTTAACTGCCAGTATTCAACCAAAATCGACCCATAACTTTACAAACATAATTACTTGATAGGCTTAGTTTAATCTTATCTTCATTTGGTACTATGGTTGCATGGTCTCACCACTAGGCATAATGTTTATACAACAGATCAGGAAGAAACCCAATAAATATGGGAAAATCCCTTTATGGGAATCGAACCTAAGACCTATTAGTCCCAAAGCCTTATCCGATCACAAAGATGCCACTAGGCTATAAAATCATGGGTAGTGTACAAATAAAACGCTCGTGACTAAAGTACCGTAACTTTCATTTACAGGCAACAAGGATCAACAATTGGCGTTGAAAAGGTGTTTTGTGAACAATTATGAATTGTTAACCGTCTTTATATATATATATATATAAAGGATCCGTTAGGAACCACCCTTTATTGCGAGAACCACGAGAAAAAAATACCTAAAAAAATCAAAAAAAACACTCAAAAAATTTTTTTTTACTATTTTTTTATAAAATAAATCGCTATATTTCGTCACAAAAAAAAACCAAAAAAAAAATTTCGAGTAACAATTATGCATGCACATGTGCATATGTACCATTTCTTTGACAAATTCTGTAATATATTACTAATATCAGACAATTGCACTTTCATTTACACTACCATTCATAATACACTATTTTTTACATTAACAATATTAGAAATACACACGTGCATCTATATGTATGAACTTGTTATAACATTAACAGCACTAGCACTACAAAAAAATGCCATTTAGTGGCACACACATTTAATGGCATTTTGTAAATACGCCACTAATTTAGGTTTTTAATGGCACTTGTGTTTACCATATTTGTTTGACAGGAATTTTTAAAGGCATTTAACCTTTATGCCATTAAATTAAGTTTTCAATGGCATTTGCATGTGCCATAAAATGCTTAACACATGTTTTAGTGGCATTTAATTTTTATACCACTAAACCAAAATTTGGGCTGTAAAAGTTTTTTATTATTATTCTGTGCAAAAAAAAAAGTACCACTAAAAGACTAAAAGTCGGTAGTAGCATATTGAAAAAGTGCCACTAAATGGCTTTAGTGACACTGCTTCTAGTAGCACTTTTTTGTGTGCCACCCATTCCTTTAGGTGTCTTTAATGACACTTCTTTAGCTTTTTGTGCACTTTTTGTATGCCACAAAATGACATTTTTTTGTAGTGTAGAATGAACATGTTATAACGTGTTTTGGTACACCACTTTGAATACACCTTCCCTTCTATCTATTATACCATCAATAATACACTATCATTACCTCCTACCATCCGTAATACAATACCATTGCCTCCTACCATCCATAATACAATACTATTACCAATATTTCACTTTATTGCATGTACATCAACACCATTTATACCATCCAAACAAGATATTACATCATAAAGTGACAAATATAATCGCACCATCAACCACTAGATATAACTAACCAAACACATGTATATGGGCCTACTTCATCATTTAAAATCACAAACTTTTTGTATCAAAACACGTTATATGATGGTTATACATAATGATGCACATGTGCATTCTTAATATTGGTAACGTAAAAATTAGTGTAATGCGGATTGTAATGTAAATGAAAGTGCATTTTTCTACTACTGGTAATATATTACGGAATTTGTCCAAGAAATAATAAATATGCACATATTCATCCATAACTGTTACTCGAAAAAAAAAATTGATAACGAAATATAGCGATTTTTATTAGAAAAATATTTAAAAAAAAATTGTGTGTTTTTTTGATTTTTTTAGGTATTTTTTTGTGTTCACATTGGTTCTCGTGGTTCTCGCAATAAGGGTGGTTCTCAAATGAACCTTACCCTATATATATATATATATATATGGGTAAGATCAAATAAAAAGTTCATTTTGCCTAAGTAGGATGAGAAGTAATCTTAACCATTCATTTTTCAAATTAATTGTTAAGATGAAAATGTAGGAAAAAAGAGGAATGTAAGAGTATCTTGGGAAAATCCAAAATTGGTAGTTACATCATTCGTATCCACGATTAATTCATCCGAAGTTTGAAACATAAAACAAATCCATCATTTCTTAACATTGTGCTTAATCAGTTTACGTTTTCTTCACACCGTGTTATATCAATTTTCACAATTAAACACACCTCTAATATATTTCGAAACATAAAACACATTCATTATTTCTTGACGTTGTGTTTTATCAGTTTCTGATTTCTTCACATTGTGATATACCACTTTTCACAATTAAACACACCTCTCACTCGTAAAACACAATAGTGTCTGAAATATACAATATAAAACACACAAGTGAAATACACAATATAAAACACGCAAATACTATATAAAACACACTAGTGTCTGAATTACTTGAATCGTAATTTTTTAGATATGTAGCAATATGGTACTCATGTTAAAGATTAAAAAACGCTCATAATTATGGTCTAATTTTTTTTAAAAACAAATTATGTATAAAAAAGTTATTGACGTTTTAAAAAGATGGGGGGAAGTTGCATGTGATTCCTAAATTTAAGGCACACGAAATTTACTTTTATACCCTTAATTCAATAAATCAATCAATTTACTTAAAACAAATATTACAACTTTGTCACTCGTTTAATCTCATCCATCAATTACCTAATCTAATCTAATGGCCATAATCACTTCTTACACTTTTTAGACAAAACACACTTTGTACGGGAATCCCACTCTATCTATCTATATATATATATATATATATAGGGGAAGGTTAAAATGAGAACCATCTCGAGTTGTAAGAACCAGCGAGAACCACACCCGCCGGGGGCCGTTGACCACGATTTTTTTTTACAACTAGATGTGTATATTTTAACACCCTACGCAAAGTTTGGGTTTAAACGGCGCGCCCGAGGGGGTAGTTTTTTACGCCCAAAGGTTGGGTTTTTTTATTTTTTTTTTATTTTTCTTTTTTTTAACCAAACTTTGGGCGTAAAAAACTACCCCCTCGGGCGCGCCGTTTAAACCCAAACTTTACATAGGGTGTTAAAATATACACATCTAGTTGTAAAAAAAAATCGTGGTCAACGGCCCCCCGCGGGGGTGGTTCTCGCTGGTTCTTACAACTCGAGGTGGTTCTCATTTTAAGTTATTCCTATATATATATATATATATATATATATATATATATATATATATATAGGGAGAAGATCATGCGAGAACCACCTCTTATTGCGAGAACCGCGAGAATCAATGTGAACACAATCAAAAATGCCTAAAAATAGCTAAAAATCACACAAATTTTTTTTTTAATATTATTTATATAAAAATCGCTACTTTTCGAAGCAAAAAAAAAATTTGCCACTAAAAGTAGCGATTTGAGCATAAAAAATATTAAAAAAAAAATTTTGATTTTTTTTTATTTTTTTAGGTTTTTTGGGGGTTTAGTTTTTAGCATTTTAGCTTGGGGGGGTAGGTTTTTTTAGGGTTTTTTTTTTGGGGGGGGGGGGGGGGTTAGGTTTTTTTAGCTACTTTAGGTTGTGTTCACATTGGTTCTCGCGGTTCTCGCAATAAGGGTGGTTCTCGCATGAGTTCCTCCCTATATATATATATATGTGTGTGTGTGTGTGTGTGTGTGTGTGTGTGTGTGTGTGTGTGTGTGTGTGTGTGTGTGTGTAGGGGAGGGGGTTATCTTGATAACGCTAAATATTGCGAGAACCGTGAGAACGAATAAGAAAAACAATCAAAACCAATTTTTTTAATACAAATCTCATTGTAATTAAAATACAACATCAAAAAAAGAATTTACAATATCAAATAATTCATTTCTTCTCTCAAAATCACTTTTACTAGAACTTTTACACGTTTGTAAATATAACAAATTTACACATGTGTAAATGACAAACTTACACATGTGTAAATTTTCTTTATTTACGAATTCACATAAATTTAAATGTATAAATGAAATTTATAACATTGTATTCGAATAATAATGATAAGTGAAAAGAAATTTTGAATTTGAATTGTTTTTGTCAAAGTTCTCGCGGTTTTTTGATTCGTTCTCACGGTTCTCGCGATATTTAGCGTTCTCATTTGAAACATAAAACAAATCCATCATTTCTTAACATTGTGTTTTATCAATTTACGTTTTCTTCACACCTTGTTATATCAATTTTCACAATTAAACACACCTCTAATATATTTCGAAACATAAAACACATTCATTATTTCTTAACGTTGTGTTTTATCAGTTTCTGATTTCTTCACATTATGTTATACCACTTTTCACAATTAAACACACCTCTCACTCGTAAAACACAATAGAGTCTGAAATATACAATATAAAACACACAAGTGAAATACACAATATAAAACACGCAAATACTATATAAAACACACTAGTGTCTGAATTACTTGAATCGTAACTTTTTAGATATGTAGCAATATGGTGCTCATGTTAAAGAAAAAAAAAACGCTCATTATTATGGTATAATTTTTTTAAAAAACAAATTATGTATAAAAAAGTTATTGACGTTTTAAAAAGATGGGGGGAAGTTGCATGTGATTCCTAAATTTAAGGCACACGAAATTTACTTTTATACCCTTAATTCAATAAATCAATAAATTTACTTAAAACAAATATTACAACTTTGTCACTCGTTTAATCTCATCCATCAATTACCTAATCTAATGGCCATAATCACTTCTTACACTTTTTAGACAAAACACACTTTATAGGGGAATCCCACCATAATATATATATATATATATATATATATATATATATATATATATATATATATATATATATATATATATATATATATATATATATATATATAGGGAGCCGCTAGAATGAGAACCACCACGAGTTATGAGAACCGCGAGAACCGTGTCCCGTGGGTGGCCGTTGACCACGAAATTTTTTTTACGACTAGGTGTGTATATTTTAACACCATACGTAAAGTTTGGGTTCAAACGGCGCGCCCGAGGGGATAGTTTTTTACGCCCAAAGTTTGGTTAAAAAAAAAGAAAAATTAAAAAAAATAAAAAACCCAAACTTTGGGCGTAAAAAACTACCCCCTCGGGCGCGCCGTTTGAACCCAAAATTTACACCCGGTCTTAAAATATACGGATCTAGGTGTAAAAAAAATTTCGTGGTCAACGGCCACCCGCGGGGCGCGGTTCTCGTGGTTCTCATAACTCGTGGTGGTTCTCATTCTAGCGGCTCCCTATATATATATATATATATATAGGGGATTGCTAAAATGAAAACCACCTCTAGTTGTAAGAACCATGGGAAACACTTTCTAGCCTTTAGATCAACAAGATAGATGGATGAGATTAAAAGTAACAAAAATTAATATTAAATACATTTTGTTTTATTATGTCTTTAATATTTTAATCCAAAATGGTAGTTTAGTAAAATAACCCTTTTTTTGTCTTTTTGTCTTTATTATTTTTTAATTACTTTTTTGTTTTATTATATTACTTTTTATTTTTTAAAAAGATTTTTTTATTAAAAACATTTTTAAATTCAGATTTTTTTAACAAAGACAATTTTTTTTGCGCGCCGGTTTTTGCACGCCGTTTTTACGCATCGTTTTTTAATGGGTCACTTTTTCACGCCGTTTTTTACGCTCGACTATTTCAAGTGTCGTTTTTTTAACGCGGCGTTTTTTACGTCCCGTTTTTTTTCGCGGCGTTTTTATGCGCCACATTCACGCCCCTTGTTTAGGCGCCGTTTTATCACACGGTTTTTTACGTTTTACAACTTACGTAGAAAAAGGTTTACGTTTTATGTTTTACATTTTACGTTAAACTTTTTACTTTTTACGTTTTACGTAAAACTTTTTACGTTTTACGTTTTACGTTTTACGAAAAAACTTTTTACGTTTTACGTTTTACGTAAAACTTTTTACGTTTTACGTTTTTACGTAAAACTTTTTACGTTTTACTTTAAAACTTTTTATGTTTTACGTTTTACGTGAAAACTTTTTACGATTTACGTTAAAAAGTTTACGGGTTAACTTTTGTTTTTACAAAAACTTCTTTACGCAAAAAAGAACGCACCCAGAAATCGCAAACTCGGTAGATGTCTCAGATATGTCGTTATCATCGTCGACTAGGGGGGAAAATTAAAAACCAACAACATCAAAACAAAGTCTATCTCGAAAAAAAACGGGGTTTGGCTCAGATTAACGGATAATCAAAAGGCTGCAAAAGAGGGGTTGCAGGTTTAAAAAACCTACCCTCCGCCGTCCTTGCCGCGCCGTCGTCATCAAAATCGGCGTTTTTTTTTTCATCATCGCCGCCCACATCCAACATATCAAACCCACAAAAGTCCACTGATCAAAATCACCAGATAAACAAGAACACAAGCAAAAAATCAAAGAAACCCAACCAAAATATCAAACCATCAAACCCACATAGTCGACAGAGTTCATCAGACCCACATAGTCCACAGAGTTCATCAGACAAAAAATGAAAGAAACCCAACCAAAACAAAATTGAAAACCCACCTTCTCTGACCCAACTCAAGCCATCATCGAGCACCCACCACCTCCACATCCACCTCCGACATCGAGCACCCACCACCTGCCATCGAGCACCCACCACCTCCGACAACGACACTCCACCACCGTCATCGAGCACCCACCACCTCCGACATCGGTACTCCACCGCCGTCATCGAGCACCCACCACCTCCGCCATCGACACTCCACCACCGCCAGAGATAACAACACAGGTCCCATCGTTCACCGTCAAACCACCACCATCTAACCCTAAACTCCAAATCGGAGCTCACTACCCCAAATTGGAGCTTTTGGGCGGTGGTTTTGTGACAGTTGCCCACGCATCTCGACTTCCTCTCTCCTATGGGCGGTGGTTTTGTGGCAGTTGCCCACGCATCGAAGCTTTGGGCGGTGGGTTTGTGACAGTTACCCTAAATCGGAGCTTTGGGCGGTGGTTTTGTGACAGAAAAAGGAGATGAAGGAGATAAGGTGTTTCACCTTTAAGATCCAGATGAGAGAATTTCAATATATGCTAAAAAAGAAACACAGAGATAGAGATGACATTTAAATGAGAGAGGAGAGAGGTAATTAAAAATTCAGAGAATTAAATGAAGAGAGAGGTGGATTTGACATTTGGGGTAAATGACTAAAACACCCCTTCTTCTGATTGGCTAAGACCATGTGTAGTGGTGAACTAACATAATGCCCCCACCATGGAGCATTATCCGACACGTGGCATCCTAGTCAGCGTTGGGGCATTGTAGCAAAAGTGGCGTAGTGGGGCATTATGCCAATAACGCCCATATTATTTTTAATGAAAAAAAAAAGGAAAAGGGATGTCAGGTTGAAAAGTGAAGTGGCATGTGGGTATCTCAAATTCATTGGTTGACAAGACCATTTTGTCAGAGACCATATTGCAACTTCAGCGTTTTAATGAAAACGCGCACAACCAATGTTTCCAAAAATAACGCCCCAAAACGCCCGGTGTAATGGGGTGGGGGGCGTTTTGGGGCGTTTTTTTTCAATTTTTTTTTTAAAAAACGCCCCACTACGGGTGGTCTAAGAGTGGTTCTCGCGGTTCTTACAACTAGAGGTGTATATATATGGGAGGGTTATCTTGAGAACGCTAAATATTGCGAGAACCGTGAGAACGAATAAGAAAAACAATCAAAACCAATTTTTTTTAATACAAATCTCATTGTAATTAAAATACAATATCAAAAAAAGAATTTACAACACCAAATAATTCATTTCTTCTCTCAAAATCACTTTTACTAGAACTTTTACACGTGTGTAAATATAACAAATTTACACATGTGTAAATGACAAACTTACACAAGTGTAAATTTTCTTTATTTACAAATTCACGTAAATTTAAATGTATAAATGAAATTTATAACAATGTATTCGAATAATAATGATAAGTGTAAAAAGAAATTTTGAATTTGAATTGTTTTTTGTCAAAGTTCTCGCGGTTTTTTGATTCGTTTTCACGGTTCTCGCGATATTTAGCGTTCTCATTTTAACCCTCCCCTATATATATATATATATATATATATATATATATATATTCTAAGGGGATGGTTCAAATGAAAACCACTTTTAACGCGAAAACTCGAAAATTAACTAAAAAGCCTTAAAAACACAGCAAATTTTTTTTTACAATTTTTTATTAAAAATCGCTAGTTTTTGTATATAAAAAAAAATTCAAAAAAAAAATTGTAGTGCACACTACACATGTGTACTATTACACATGTACACTACAAAAAAAAATTTGAAAAAAACAAAATTTATATACATAAAATAGCGAAAATTGGTATGTTTTTTAGGCTTTTTTAGTTAGTTTTCGAGTTAACTAGTGGTTTGCATTTGAACCTTCCCCTATATTCTAATTGTTATAATTATTTTCAATTACTATTTCTCCTTAAGTTTGTATGTTAATTATTATTTTATATCTAGTATAACAATCATGGTTAGGTTCATTAGTGAACAACTCATTTGATTGTGAACATTAGTGAACTAATTATAGCTATTGATTATCAATACACAAATGTAAATTAATGGTCAGGATTTGATGATGAAAATAAACTAGTGTATTTTACGATTTGATGATTTGATGATGTAGATCAATGATTAAGATTTGTCACTCAATTCACTCTAAAACCCCACCCAACAATCATAATAGTTATTAAGGTTTCAATATTATCATTCATTGTTTAGCTTTATAATTAGTTGGTTCGCTTTTATCACTATAGTTTCTCTATATAAAATTTCTGATTGTCAGTTATTTAATACACAAAAATATTATTCACCGACACCACCGTTTTGTTGCTTGTTTCAATTCCTTCATGGACCATCAAATCAAACTAGTGAAAACAAATTGGACTATTACAAAGGTGTTTGGGGTTGAGTTTTAAAGGAGAATTTTAGATTATTGAATTTTGAAATCGTAAATAATCAGTTTTGAGTGTTTGGGTAAAAAATTAAAAAAAAATGATTATTTGTGTTTAGAAAGCTACAAAACACAGTTTTTCAAAAACAGCTTCCCCTCTACTGCAACAAAAACCAGTTTTTCAAAAATTGATTATTTGCGTTTAGAAAAGGATTTCACTTGTTTATTTTTTTTTTAAATATATATTTGCCAAACACTCAAATAGTTGATTATTTGATTATTGTGATATCAAGCAACATAATCAAATCCAAACACTATCTTTAAGCATCACGTTTTGTTACAGTTAATTATCTAATTCTGATTATTCAAAACGAATAATCTATTTTCAAAACTCAACCCCAAACACCCTCATATGTTGTCAAGCATTATTAATTACCTTGAATTGCATAGCATTTTCACCAGAGTAGTCTTTCCACATCCACCAACACCAGTAACATCAACAGCCTTGCCAACACCACAACCGTCATGAATATTAACATCAGAAAGAATCTTAGCCTTGAGCTTATTTAGCTGCCCGTCAAACCCCACCACTCCTGTAGGAAGTGTGGGAACCAGCCAACCCAAGTGTTTTCTTTCTATGGTTCCACTACTCGACGCCTGTCCCAGATGTCTAAAATCCGAAGTGAAACGTGTTACTACTTCACTTACATTGTTCATTTCTGCCCGAATCTCCTTGATGTCCCGACACTGAACCGCCTGAACTTCAATCTGAAAGAAATTTAGCAACTTTTGGCTCTGATCTTTAAGCTTCTTTGAGTGATTGGACCTTGAGATGGGATTCCATTTGACTTTCAAATTCAAGCATTCTTGGACAAGTTTTGTGGCGTCTTCGATTTCCTTTACAAACTTGTCCTGCTCAAAGAGTGTACCGCCAAGTTTCCGATCATGCTTTTGTATTTCATCAATGATTTGTCGTATCCTGCCTAAGGTGTCCTGGAGTTGGGTTAGTTGTGGTTTGAATTCGGATGCTGTTTGTATAACATGTATTACGACATCAAATAGCTTAGAAATGGGTTCTGAAATGAGATCCATTGCCACTTCTGGTTGGTGGTTTATGGATCTAAACTGGATGGATATGATTATGTTATGTGAAGATCTTGGAAAACAGGGCTGGTATGCATATATCGTACACAATCATGACTTTTGGAGCTTGTAACTTGTAAGTAAATCAACGCGTCTTCTGCTCTAAAACGACCAAAATAGCAAGACTTTTGGAGCTTGTAAATCAACGCGTCTTCTACCTAAAATTTACCATTCTTCACTACATAAAAAACTAAAATGTACTATTTCTCCATATGTTATATAATAATAATAATAATAATAATAATAATAATAATAATAATAATAATAATATAATAATAATAATAATGTAACATTCCCAAAAATTTTATTTATATAAAATATATAAAAACTTATGTTATTAAGTGGGTAAGTTGACCGATGGAAATATGAGGTATTTTGGGCAAGCGTAGGAACCATTTAATAATTAAATTATAAAAATACATTATAATTGAACCTACTCCTTTTTTTTATAAAACTTGGTTAAAATGTAGATACAAATATTCTTGTTCTAATGACATATTCATTGTTTTATGAAACGTTATATTTTAGAAGTTATAAGCACCAAATAAATAAAGCAGTTAAATTAAATATAATATATAAAATAATAATATAATAAAAATCAAAATTTACATTTAAACAAGTATAGGTTGCGTTTTAATATAAAATAATAATGTAATCCCTGATCACTGATGCCCTGTCCGATTATGTATTCTTATGTTCCCATTAAACTCAATGGGAACAATAAGCAATATGAGCCCTTAGATCAAGATGAGATTGAATCCTGACCATTATAATTCAGGAAAACCTTCTAGAAGGGGAGGTTTGTTTCAGTTTTAGTTTGACCGCTCTCATCCGAAATCATTGGAAGCTCCCACGTTATATTTGAAATTTGAAACCTTTGTTCTATATTTTAGAAGGAGCAGTTCAGGGAGTTGAAGACCATGTCTCCTGTGTAGAGGCAGTTATCGAAGACAACAACGAGGGATCAGTTTTTTAACCTACTACGTACAGTTTTCATATCTTCCCAGCCCTATATACAACCCCCACGTCTACCCTCATCTCAAGCCCTTCTGCAGTTGTTTCTAATTTCTTTTCATCTTCACATGGAGACACTTTTTAAGTTCTCATTATGCCCTAATCGCCGATCAACACCAACACTACTCCGTACGCCATTGCATCTTCCACCCCTCACCAAATGGTTGAATAATAATTTCGAAAGGCAGAAGTGAAGAACCCTCTGGTAGGCTTTTCTTATTGCAATAAGTCTCCAAAATCACTGCCTCAGAAGCTTCAAATCGATGTCATCTTCTGATGCTCGATGCTCATGTATAATTAGAGTTTGTTCATTTTAATCCCTTGTGAGTTCTGCTTTTGAATTTAATTTATGTTTATCGTTCTTTGGTTGTTCAATTTGTGTTTAGAAGTAGTCCAGAAGAAGCTACCAGGTGGTTACAATTGCTTATTTTTTAAGGTTTTTGCTATCGTTTTATGTGTAATTATGATCTGTTTCTTTTGTTTGATTGAAATGGAGATTGATCTTGTAGAATTTTGATAAAGTGTGGCTGATTATTTTTTCGACTCAGTCTTGTGATTTTCGGAAGGTATTGTTTGGTTTTTGGATGATATTAGGGTTAAAGGAGTAGGTTTGGTGTTGATTTTGGGGTTTTGTTTGCTGTTAGGTTGTGCAGAGTATGATAAGTGAGCTTGAATCGCAAGGGGCGCTTCCGAGTAGCAATTCGAGGGTTTCATCATTGGCTACGTGTTGTGGACCAAGGTTGCTCTCTGTATGGATTAAGTTGTAAACTTAGATGCTTTTGGTTTGTGTTTAATTGAAAAACTCTCACACTCATACCTATATTTAGATGGAGTGATATTATTTGACTTTCTTTAACATGTTGTCATTTCTTATATCATTAACACTGACCAGCTGATTCTATTAATATTATGTGCTTCCGAGGTGCTAAGGTGCTAATGAAGGAAAATATCGTGGAACCCATGAGGGACATTAGGAGAGCTCTTTTAGCAGCGGATGGATGTGAAAACTTTTCCGTACTCTTTATGTTTCATTTGTATTTTATGTATGTGATAATACACTTCATATTAATTTAAGTTTCTAATTCTGGTTGGCGGGTTAGCCTTCTGTTGTTAGAAGGTTTGTTTAAGATGTAAGTGAACAAGTTGTTGGTGTTGGTGTGATTAGAGGAGTCAAACCAGATCAGCAATTGGTCAAAGTAAGTTTTTTTTCCTTCAATTATTTAAAAATAAATGATTCAGTCTGCTGTAACACCCCGAAATTTTAAATATCTTATTTAAAATAAATAGCGGTAATAGTCAAGATAAAATAACTAGGAATGAATAACCTAGTTAGTTAGTGTCTCGACATAATAGAACAAATATGGTTAAAATATTTGTTTTAAATATCTTATGTGTAGTAGAGGGACCAAACTTGTCAAACATGAAACTAGGATGTTTAATATCAAAATAACACACCAAACACACACTGAATGGTGTGTCTGGTTCGATCAGAGAAAACAGGCGACCAGGGAATCCCCCTTCAAACCCTAACTCTTACAAAAACTCACAACTGAAGGCTCCAATCAAGTCCAAATTGAAAACTGAATACATATTAGTGATCACCTCGACAAAGGGATCGTAAGGTATGTGAAATTTTGATATTTGGTTCCACTTCAAATTTTAGATGAACTCATGAGTTTTGAAATTTAGCCTGCATGATTGTTGTATTGATGAAATTAGAAGCGAATTGATGTCTAGAGATAAACCCTAGATGAATTCTTGTTGAAATCTTGTATGATACTTGTGGTGATTTTAATCACCATTGTAGGTGATTATTTGGTTTGTAGAAACTAGATAAACACTAGAATTATGATTCTTATTTTAGTGAAATTTGAATGCATGAAGTAATTTTCTGAAAATTGATGTTAAAACTTTGTGTAAATTGCTAAATTGAAGTTGATTTAGATGAAACTAACAAGTCATGAATTTACTATTGATTATGTAAAAATCCGACCCGCTAGATGTTTGTTAAAACGCCTAAGTGAGGATCAAAATGTTAATAATCGGACAAAAACCCATATTTGGATATCATAATGAATTATGAAAAATGATTGTAAAAAGGGTTCTAAAATGGTTGTGAATGGAACTCTTTAGGTAAAGAATCCGGATCGTTAAGCGGACAAGCCGGAGGTGATACACGGTTGAAGGGTGTGCTTTAAAGGTACGTGACTTGTTGTCTCGTTACATTTATATAGATAAACCTAGTCGTAGATATGTTCAATATTGATATGGCGAAAATGATGGCGTTTGGTATGTCAATGAAGTGGTGTAACTCACTAGACGACCAAATGGGTCAAACTTATTAAATAAGTATGTTGTTAATGTCATTGTTTAAAATAGCCGTGTTGGAATGTCAATGAAGTGAGGTAACTCACTCGACAAAACCCAATGGGTTAAATAATGGTCGAATTGTTAGTACTTGAAACAACTTAAACATCATTCGTTAAATTTGGGTTATAAAGCGTAAACCATGGAATGGGAGTGATACGCTAAGGTTGACAAGCCCGGGAATGGGTAATTATGGTGAGAAACTGACATTGATGAATTATGTAAGTACGCGACCTATGGTTTCGTTACATTATGTATATTTATTTATTCTAGTTAGTTGTATTGGAATTTAGCCAAAGAGGAAAACCCGTTAAGTCACGGAAGTAACGAAGTGCCTTAGACAAATTAAATGTGTTAGAAATAGAGTTTAGAATGTCTTGAAATGGTGATCTCCATTGGGCATCCAAACGGGTCAAAACAGGTTGAGTTGTAAACGTCGAAGTCAATGACCATCACTTGTTGGCTGATCATAAACAAAGCGTAAGCAGTGAAGCGGACACGCTAACTATTTGCAAAAACATGAACCCTTGTAGAGGGGTTAAAACTCGGAATTTTTACTTGTCAAACAATTTAAGAAAGCATGTTTAAATCCTTGAAAACAAGCATGATTGGTTACGGCATAACAACCCTCAGGTGGGAAGCGATACGCCATAATTAGTAAATACGGGAATGGGTGAAATGGCCTAAAACATGAGATGACAACAATACAAGTTGATGAACTTTTAAATAAACGGGTCGAATAAATAAAGAGCC
>JARYGA010047512.1:0-19789 GCA_030545235.1 Helianthus tuberosus
CTTTGTCTGACCGCATCCAAAGTGAGGGACAAAGATATGTCAGCTACAGATCTAAAAGTAGCTGGCCGAGAAGCCTTCACGCTTGCCTTAATTTCCGGGGCTAAACCACCGATAAAATGAGCTATTCTTTTTGGTTCCGGGGTTACCAGATATGGAACCAACCGGGACATCGTGTTGAAGCTCGTGAGGTAAGCTTGACAGTCAAGGTTTGTCATCACCAATGATAGAAAATCAGACTCTATCTTCTCTACCTCATGCTGAGGGCGGTAGTTTTCCCTGATGAGGGCAACAAATTGATCCCACGACATGTTGTACAATGGGATTTTCCCGGTGGCTTGAATTAGAGATCTCCACCAGGCTAAAGCTTCGCCTTTAAAAGATTGCGACACAAACTTGACTACATCCCTCTCAGCGCATCCGCTGATATCCACAACTGTATCCATCTCATCCAGCCACGTCATACAGTCTATGGCTCCTTTCTCCCCAGTGAAATCCCGGGGTTTACATGACACAAAGTAGTTATAGGAGCAACCCTTATCACGGGGTTCTTTATTCAGTAAGATCTGCTGAGACGGAGCACTGTGATGGTTCGAGGAGTGTCGATCATCATCTTTCTTCGTTTCGTCCTTCTTGGACGGTGGCTTTGAAGGCTGCGTAGATAGGGTCCTACTACGAGTCCCACTATACTCTTCGTACTGACGTTCCAATGCCTTTGTAACTGCGTCGTCTACCAACGCTTTTAATTCCGCACCCGTTAGATTAATGCGGGCGTTATCAATATTCTCCACTGGATGGCTATTAATTTCATCTGAGTTAGCCATTTTAATTGAACTGTTACAGAAAACAAGAACAATAGTTTACTTGGGAGTTTATTATGGAATTGCCCCTTAGGGTAATTCATTAACCATGGTAAACAGAGACCATATTTGGTTAATTTATTAATCGTATTTAATTAGGATTTCTATTATAATTTACCCTAATTATAAACCAATGACAATATATATTTAGCACGTAAGGCCTAGTCACAAGGACAATTTAAATCATAAGCCATGATTTTAGAGAATTACGGCTTTAAGGTTTGAATCATAGTTCATTACCTTCTCTGACAGGGAGTCATAGCTACCACTGTCTTTAGTCTCAGAGGACTTTAACTATAGCCCGTAGGCACTTCCCTTCTAAGGGATGTTTATAATATGATCATCTTATAGGATGGTATAAGCTATGATTTTAGAGAATCAAAGCATGAAGGTTTGAACCTAGTTCATTACCTTTATCTGACAGGGAGTCATCGCTACCACTGTCTTTTGGCTCATATGGAAATGAGCAGGGCCCGTAGGCACCATATTACCACGTATGGTTAAATATGATCATCTTAGTTGATGATTTAACCCATGATTCAGAGATCATTTAGTTGGGTTAGGAATCTTCTAAAGAGTCCTTTTATAAATGACGTGTGTGATTTTAACAATTCACATCTACCAAGAGTGTTAACATGTTTACAGATGTTAACAGGGATTCGAATCTTTTAAACAGGTCTTACCATCATGGCCAGGTCTTTATAAGGACACTCAGGCTAGGTTTCACTCTTAAGATTCTTATTCAATATTTAAATAGGCAGATTATTATTAAAAGGAATGATTTTGATTTATTTATTTCATGTAATATATTTATTTATGCACATAATGGCAAACACGAAATTTATAAACTTACATTCCATTAATTATCAAAATATTACATATCGCCCTAAACGGGACTTTTTAATAAACAAACTTACCCACGCAGGGGTTTAACAAGGACTTACCCACGCAGGGGCTTAACAACAAACATCATAATAGTCCACGCAGGGACTTACACAAATATCATAATAGTCCTCGCAGGGACTTAAACAATAGCATACCCTCGCAGGGGTTAACAAGAAAATAGACCCACACAGGGGTCGAAACAACAATTGGAAGGATTCAGCGGTCCTTCTTTCTCTTCCCTTTGATCAAGCTTGTCAATCCTTGGAAGAAGCTTTGTCTCTCCTGGCGGTCGCGACGAAAGTCCCGCTCAACCTGATCCAGTCTATGAAGAATTTCCTCCCGTTCTGGGGGAGAAAATCATGGTGGCTGCGATTGCGTCCGTATAATCGGTCTGGCAGGTATCTGGTACCCATGAGTTGGGTACCCCGCTCCCCATGGGTCTCCATACGGTCCTTGTGGGTTAAAGGCGTTGTAATTTGCTGCTACCATGTAGGGGTCTGCTTCAGCGTAACCGTAGTTGTTGTGAGCTGGTGGTTCAAACGGGTTATACGCCATAGAACCCGTGTATGCCGGAATCGGGTTATCAAAACCCATAGGTGGTGGTTGCTGAGCAACTGGTTGCGAAGGTCCACCCATCTGTGGGTCTTCCTGAAGTGGCGGGTAATGGCTGCCACTTGATTGTCGTGGGGAGCTAAAATGGAAATCCCCCGCTCGCGCAGACATACGTGCGCCTGTCCTCCTACGCCTCGGCAGTTGTGGAGGTGCCGGTTGAACTGGTGGCGGTGGAGGCGGTGGCGTGACTGCCACAAACCGTGAATCCACAGAGGGATCCTGTTGTTGCTGCTGCTGAGGCGGTGAATGGCGAGGAGGTGTAAAGTACCACTCGTGCTGAGTAAACCTCGCCATGTAACTGTCTGGACCACCGTAGGGTGATCCGTGAAAAGAGGAGCCATCCGAAATTTCAATGGGATGGTTCGGTGTACCACTGGCAGGTTCGACGGGATCCGTGTCCTCGTCCATATCTTCCGCGTGATCGCCAGAGAAATGGTCCTCCGGTCCCAATGGTTTGAAACCCACTGGTTCTTGTATGAAATTTGCCGGGTTAAACCAGCCCCTAAAAACTGGTGTAGGGTCACCAAAAGAATTATGCGATAAGGATCGCTGTAGGGGTATGTAGGAAGGTTGAGGATTATTGGGCTCATACTCCGGCTGTGGCCCATAAGGGTTATGAACAGGAGGTGTTGAACTGTGTGAAACCGACCGTCTAGCCAGCTCGAAGAGGTTCCTCCGGTTCTGCCGGGGATCGTCACTCTCCGTGGTGGAAGGAGCTCGCACATTCGAAGGTCATGCCTCGTTGTCATTGGGGGCGGTGATTGGCCCCTTTCCTCGTCCTCTTCTTCGGAAGAATCTTGGCGGCATTTTGTTAACCCTGTCAATATAGCATGAGATAACAACAACAATATATAAAAATTTAAAGGACAAAACAAAAACCAAACAAGGTAGAATTTGTCCTATGTTATATGTCTAGACTCGAAAGTTTAGATATGTGCAATTGTGTTATTGAGATTAAACCCAAAAGCTAGTGTTTAATTCACTCAATGTTGGCTCTGATACCAACCTGTCACACCCCGATTTCCACGTGTCACCGGTGGGCCCGGTGGGGAGTATCGTGACGTGGTTGGCAACATAATAGTCAAACAACACAATATATAAATATGCACAGCGGAAGCAAATTAAAGATATAATTCAACCGAATATAATATTGTAATATCGTGTATCACAACAGTCGATTGTTTATCCACATATGGATCGAAAATAAAATGGAAACAATAGTTCAACAGACTTAGGCATCTTAAGCTTGCGAGACTTCTATTGATGCTAAGGAGAAATCCCAGCCAATTACGCTTAGTACCTGCATTTAATCTTTTTGGGAAAATACGTCAGTTTACACTGGTAAATACAATCAACTGACTCATATTAAAAAAATGATTAAAAATTGATTTGGATGCACGTGGCATAAACATTTTATAATTTGATTAAAATGCACAGAGGCAAAATTAATCTTTTATAACTTGGGAGAATTATTTAAATATATAATCTTGTGAACGAATTACATGTTCCTTATGCGTCCAGTAGCCCGGATCATGTCCGGGTTAAAGATCAATAGACACACCACATTATTCTTTTGTGCACTGATGGGTGTACGCCTACACCCCGCGCTTAAGTCGTGGCCATTTCGTAAAATGATGCCAAGGATATCCGGGACATGGTCATTAACCCCCCAAAGGCTTTTAAGTAAACAAGACTGTTTAAACGAGCCGATCAAATTATTCAATTAACCACCCAACGATGGAAGATTTGATGCTCGATCAAGCGGTATTCTATATACCGTAACCCAAGCCTGTATAGGGAAAATAAGTTAAAAGTATTTACCTGAGCAAAGTATAAATCCCAATAAGCAAATTGCAAGTAGCTTTTACTGGTTCTCCTAATCTGGAACGAAGGTTTATAATAACCTATTAGAATCCTAACGGGTCTTTAGTTAAGCTTAAGCTTAGACCGGTTAGTTTCAAAGATACGGTTCGTACGCACGATTAAGCGAAGACCGGATAGAATGTGATTTAGACCCGACAAGTTCAGAGACTTGTTTAATATGGGTATTTCATACACATTCTGGATTTTGAGATAAAACCGATAAGGTTTGACCCGTTTCGGCTAATTTATGTAAACTTGTTACATAAACCGAACCGAATGCGAAATAAGCGTAACGGGTAATAGTGAGAGCCATTTACAGGTTTCCTAAGTTAATATGCTCCAAATATGTTGTGACATCAGTAAGATATCATTTATTTTACCCTAAATGAATTTAAACACAAACTATGCCTCGTAAGGGTAGTTTGGTCATTTTCAAGGTTATAAAAGAGTTTAAGTATTTACCTGAGTTACAGGTCTGATATAATCAGCAAAAATACTTAGTTTACTAAGTTATAACAGTGGGGTAAAGTATATATGTGAAATTTATCGATTATAACCAAACTATGCACCGTAGGGGCATTTTGGTAATTTCACATAAGCCGTAAAGCATAGAACTGAAGTCTGAGTTAAACAACTTTTGCTTACTGTTAAAATATTATAATTTTCCCAAAATATCAGTAGGTATCAACCCTTGTATGTTTAAAATAATTTTTGCACATGCTATGCGTTAAAAACGCTTAATAAGGCGATTAGAAGCCATTTCCGGGTTCGATACATAGAGCTGATATTTTTATTACTCCAGAAGGCTTAAAATAATTTATTTATCATTTATGATCAGTGGCAAAAGGTTTGGAGTCGATTAGGTATGTAAAACTCATTTTATGGCCCGTAAGGGCAAAACCGACAATTACCGGATTAAGCCTATGACTATAAGTTATGCTCAGCCTAAAATTAATTAAAAATCTTCAAAAATCCCAAAATAATATATTACATCAGTGGGTAATAATTTTGATGTCAAAAAGTAGGCTTAACTAAGCTATACGCTAATTACGCCGTTTAATTAACATAAAGCTTTCATTTTTACGCTAATGAGCATAACTCTTATTCTACACCTCAAACTGATGTCAAACTTTGCATACCAGTTTATATATCAGTGACTAAGGTTTCTACTCTTTTACATTTTCAAAAATCACGTTTTAAGGTGAAAAGGGCATAATGGTTAACGTATGAGCAATTAACGGAATCATGCGTATTAATTGGTTAACTAATGAACCATGGTGTATAATCACAGAGGGTTATACTAGCATGTAACCTGGTCCAAATGAAGCTCTTAGGTATTTCTAAATCATACCAAAACGGGTCAGAACTGAAGTCAAAGCAAAAGTCAAAGCTTTGCGACTTTCGGTTCCGAACCGGGTCTAAACAGTAAATTGTCGGGTTGAACATGTTTAGACATGTTCTTACACTAATTACCAAGTTATATTAATGATCAAACAGGTTGTATGTGTTCTACATTGCTAATCATGCATAAATTAGAAACTAAGTATCCTGTTGACTTTTTATTAACAAGTTTGACCCGACATTTGACCTAGTTAGAGTGGGAATCAGGGGGAACCCTTTAACGGGTTTATTACCCACATAATTACCAACTTATAACTACTTTTGATTCGACTAATCACTGGACCATTAGTGATTAATCTTAAAGTCAATCGTTAATTACGACGGTTTGACTTTTAAGCTAAAACTAAGCTAAAACTTAATTAAGAAAGGATTAGCAAACTTACAAGAGTCCTAAGCACGATTAGTGATCACTTGAGAGAAGGCTTGAGCTCCAGAAATGATCAGGAATGCAAGTGAAGGTGTGAAGAACAATGTTGCAACTTAGGTCCTTTATATAGTGTTTAATCCACCACAATATGTTGACATAAAAGTCTACAACTGACCATAAGTTGCCCACAAGTGTCCCTAGTGCTCTACGACTGTTTAGGGGTCGCCCATAATGCAAAAATATCTGATAAAGGTCGGTTGAACGCGAATGCAGGAGGCTGTCTGCATTTTCTGTTACTGTAGGTCTGACGCGGCCCGCGTAAGGGTGTTGATGGACCTTACGCGGCCCGCTTGGGCCTTCTGATCAGATTTCACATTTTCAAGTTTCCACATCTTTGTCCCTTGGCTCTTCGAAAGGTCAACTAGCTTATTCTTTTGCACTTTGACCCCTTCTTATTAACCTACAAGGGCCTTAAGACTTGTACCCACTTTGCCAAGTCCCTGGACATTTCTGGTTAACCCGAAAAGTCATAACTTTCAATGTTAACGCCTTAACCCCTTGCATACGAATTTGATCATAACTTTCTCATACGATAACGAAACTTTATGAATTTTTTATCGTGCATTCTAGTAAGCATACTTAATCGTTACAAAGCTTCAGGTTTGTCAAAAGGTCACTCAGAGGTATAACTTAAACATGTTGACACATTTAACCCCTGTAGTTTGTAATCTCTCACTTTTAGCTTCGCATGATCCATGATTTATTTGTTTGACGCTATACACATCATGTAGGGTTAATGTACAATATATTTATTCACTGTTGACATTTAGAACTCGTATATTCACAGACTTTTCATGATTGTCAACTTTAGTCCTTTCAGAACATTCTTTCACACGTTCAATCATATGACACGTGTCAACACATTATAGGACGTGAATTTTCGAGGTGTTACATCCTCACCCCCTTAAAATAAATCTTGACCCGAGATTTACTAAAACAAATAAGGGTACTTTTCTTTCATTGTGGATTCAACCTCCCACGTATATTCGGGACCTCTACGGGCATCCCATTTGACCTTTACAATAGGTACATGCTTCATTCGAAGCTTCTTAACCTATCGATCCTCAATCCACAATGGTTTTTCCACAAATTTCAAGCTCTCATCTATATGCACATCTGTGTGTGGTATAACCAGTGATTCGTCAGCGAAACACTTCTTCAGATTGCAGATGTGGAATACATTATGAATACCACTGAGCTCTTCAGGTAAGTTTAGCTTATAGGCAACTGCCCCGACACGTTCGATAACCTCGAAAGGTCCTATGTATCTCGGGCTTAGCTTGCCTTTCTTACCAAATCGCATCACTCCCTTCCAGGGCGATACTTTAAGCAGCACTTTATCACCTACTTCGAAGTGAAAAGCTTTACACTTTGGATCTGCGTAACTCTTCTGCCTATCTCGGGCAGCTTTGAGACGGTCACGAATCTGGACAATCTTGTCCGTTATTTCAAAGACTATCTCTGGTCCTGATAATTGGACATCTCCAACTTCCGCCCAACAAACGGGCGTTCTACACTTTCTACCGTATAAGGCCTCGAAAGTCGCAGCCTTTATGCTGGTGTGGTAGCTATTGTTGTAGGAGAACTCAATTAGTGGTAGGTGGTTATCCCAACTACCACTTAAATCGATCACACATGCACGTAGCATGTCTTCCAAAATTTGAATAGTACGCTCACTCTGACCGTCTGTCTGAGGATGGTAAGCCGTACTAAAATTTAAACGCGTGCCCAAAGATTGTTGGAAGCTTTTCCAAAAATGTGACGTGTATCTAGTATCTATGTCAGAGATAATAGACACAGGTATGCCATGTAAGGCTACAATCTTATCAACGTATAACTGGGCTAACATGCTTCAACGTGTTTCTAGACTCTAGTAAGTAGTAGACGTGTGAGGTGAGATTCGATTACGATGTGTCTGAGACCTACGACGATGTCTGTTGCAGACAATGTCGTCATCTGGACACCGAACCCCACTTACCCGCCACGAAAAGAGAGACAAGTGGCAAACAGGTGGCAAAGGCGGTGAGTGAAGTGTTTGAGAACGTTAGCAAGTCATCTGAGGAGTCAAGGACTGAAGCTCCCAAAGATGTTGCCAAGACTGTTTTCAGCTTCAAACAGTTCAAGGCATGCGGACCAAAGGAATTCACCGGAGAAGATGGCCCAACAGCTATGTTTCAATGGTTCGATTCCGTCGAAGTCACTCTGCGCCAAAGCGGCTGTCCAGCAAATCTCCGTACCCTAAACGCAACCGGCGTCTTCCAGTCCCGGGCTCTAGACTGGTGGATGGCTGAACGAAACAAACGCGAAAATGATGCAGCTTATGAGCTGACTTGGGAAGAGCTGAAAGCCATTATGATGGACGAATTATGCCCTCCCCACGAACGCCAAAAGCTGGAGGACGAGTTTTGGAATATCAAGCAGAAGGATGGAGACAACGCTGCCCTGAGTGCTCGCTTTAAGCATCTCAGCATTATCTGTCCCGACCAAGTCAAGACGCCAGAAATAGCGATCAAGAAGTACATTCGAGCTCTACCCGATTGTGTTGCTGATTTTGTTCACGCCGCGAAGACCTCATCAAATGAGGAGACTTACTTGCTTGCCGCCGAGATCAACGACAAGCGAGTAAAATCTGGTTTCTGGGATAAGCCCTCCAAGTCTCTGCATCAAGCCATCACCGCACCGACCACCGAAGCCACCACTGCTCAACCATCCAAGTCATCACGCCGTAAGAAGAAGCACAACAACAGCAGCTCCAGCAACAAGAACTGTGCTGCCACTACCACTGCTGCTCCTCTGCAAGCCGTACCGGCTCAGCAGCAGTCTCACCATTGATCAACACCAGTTACTCAAGCGCCGCCAGCAAAGCGCGCTTACACAGGTCCCCACCCACTCTGCCCAACATGCTCATATCATCATCCGGTGGGTCTTGCCTGTTGTTTCTGCACTCATTGCAATCTGTACGGTCACTTCACTGCCAGTTGTCGCTATGGTCCCCGTAACC
Organism: Helianthus tuberosus; assembly: GCA_030545235.1. Classification (NCBI taxonomy): domain Eukaryota; kingdom Viridiplantae; phylum Streptophyta; class Magnoliopsida; order Asterales; family Asteraceae; genus Helianthus; species Helianthus tuberosus. Next base: position 9,047 of record JARYGA010047512.1, read on the forward strand.
CCACAGCTCCTGCCACTGCTCATCAAGCCCTACTCCCTGCCCCGCAAGGCCACTACGCGGCTCCGGCACCCGCGATCAACGCTAGAGCCTGCTTCGCATGTGGTGATCCTAGCCACTTTGCAAACATGTGCCCGAACAGGGTGGTGAAACAAGAGCCCCAGCAGCAGCAGCAGCCTCAGCAGCAGCAACAAGCCGCACGCGCCAGAACTATCAACATCAACGTGCGCCAAGCCCAGAACGACAACAACGTGGTCAATGGTACGTTCCTTGTGAATGGTATTTATGCATCATGTCTGTTTGATACTAGAGCCGATAATTGCTTTGTGTCATTCGAATTTGAAAAGCTCCTTAGTCGTAAGCGCTCATATCTCCCCTCGTCATTCGAAGTTGAAGTCGCTACTGGAAGAACCGTCGCCGTAAATTTTGTTCTTCGTGATTGTACCCTCGAGCTCAACAATCATATCTTCCCAATCGACCTTATCCCGATGCAACTCGGAAGTTTTGACATCATAGTAGGCATGAACTTTCTTCGTGAAAACCATGCTGAAGTTGTTTGCTTCGACAAGATGATTCGATTCTCGCTCGCGAATGGTGATTTACTATGTGTCTATGGCGAAACTGCTTCGAAGGTCTCAAGCTCATATCATGCGTCCAAGCTAGAAAGTATCTCCGCAAGGAATACAGAGCTTTCTTGGCCAACATTGTAGTAGCGGAGAAGGAAAAGAAAAGGGAGACAGAAGTTAAAGACGTTCCAGTGGTCCGTGAATTTCCTCAGGTATTCCCTGATGATCTTCCAGGACTACCGCCAAGTCGTGATATCGACTTCCGCATCGACCTCATTCCTGGAGCTAACCCCGTAGCTAAAGCCCCTTATCGACTCGCGCCATCCGAAATGCTGGAACTTTCGAACCAACTCCAGGAGTTACTTGAAAAAGGCTTTATTCGCCCGAGCACCTCTCCTTGGGGCGCACCAGTCCTCTTCGTTAAAAAGAAGGATGGGTCGTTCAGGATGTGTATCGACTACCGGGAATTGAATAAGTTAACCATCAAGAACCGCTATCCCCTACCTCGAATCGACGATTTGTTTGATCAGCTGCAAGGTGCTACATGTTTTTCGAAGATCGATCTACGTTCAGGCTATCACCAGCTACGCATACAAGAGGAAGATATACCCAAAACCGCTTTTCGTACTCGCTACGGCCATTATGAGTTCGTTGTTATGCCTTTTGGTTTAACCAACGCACCCGCGGTCTTCATGGATCTGATGAATCGCGTGTGTAAACCATATCTCGACCCTTTCGTCATCGTGTTCATCGACGATGTCTTGATCTATTCCAAATCGAAAGCCGAACACGCGCAACATCTACGTTTGGTTCTCGAATTACTCCAGGGGAATCAACTCTACGCCAAGTTCTCCAAGTGCGAATTTTGGTTGGAGGAGGTTCAGTTCCTGGGTCACATAGTAAATAGTCAGGGTATTCACGTCGATCCTGCGAAGATCGAAGCCGTTAAGAGTTGGATTACACCAAAGAACCCGTCTGAAGTCCGTTCTTTTCTGTAACACCTGTGCCTTCACGGCTATCAAACAAATACCGAACCAATGAAATATTGTATTTCATTCTTGGGATTTGTAAAAATATGTGTATCGTTTACACATATCAACTCTTGTTCGATTTCAAACTCTAAATCGCTTTCTAGAAGGTTATACGCGCACCGATGCGTAAATATAACAAGTTTAATGCAACAAACACTCCGGAATAGCGACATAGGCTTAACATACCTTAAATAACCTTTACATAACTTAGAAATAAGTTTTGAAGGCTTTGGTATGGCAAAAGCAAGCTAATTCGCTTACAGGGACTAAACTTGACAAACTGCGAAAGTATGCCAATTTGAACTGTAACAGACATTCCGAAGCATGACCAAAAGTTAAACATACCATAAATATCCTTTACATAGCTTAGAAATAGGCTTTGAGGGGTTCGGTGTGCTAAAATAAACTTTTGGGTCATTCAGGGACTAAAAGTGTCAAAAAGTGCACAAGTTTGCACTTTTGCCCATAACTTACGTTCTGAATACATCCGGACATCCAAAAATTTATGTAAGCATGACTATATTATGCTTTAGTGTTTGGCTTGCCAAAAATCCATTCGTCACGTCATTTGGATCGTTTTTCGCGCTTATGCGCATTCCGTCGTAATTAAGCGAACATCGCGTTCGTACGGCCAAACGAACCGACATCCGAGATATTTTTGAGCATGTTTTGAGTTCCCTATACTTTCACTTCATTTTAGAGCCTTGAAATGAGGTTAACGGGGTTCAAACGCATCGAAAAAGGCCTTAAAACACAACAGGGACCAAAACTGTCAATTTTGAAACATTTCTGAAACAGAGGGGTGCTAGCGTAGCGCGACTGCCTAATGCCTTGGCAGTAGCGCTACGCGACTGCCTAACCAGACCAGATTAAGTGTATTTACATCAGATTGCAGCTGTTTCGTTCACAACCACGCATTCTCATTCGCTTAGTCAGCTGATAAGGATCACTTTTAGCCACCATGAGTTTCCGACAAGTGTACGCCTTGGATCATGGCACGTTTTCCATGAAACGATCCTAACGGTTACCCGAAAACTATAAATACCCCATCACCCCAACCTCATTTCTTACAAGAATTCTGATTTGAGAGCTCTAAGTTGAAACCATTGTTTCATACCTGAGTTCTTGGATCGGGATTAGCATTCGGGGACCCTTCGTAAGTATTCTTTCGTTCTTTTCCTTATTTTACTGCTTTTCGAGTCAGAAAGTCAAACTTTGTTTGACTTTCAGCGTTGACCAGTAATGGTCAATGCGAAGTTCGTTTGAACTTCGCAACGTGATTGTAATCACGATGGTCATAGTCCCTTGGGACTATGCCTACTGATTACCACGTTGTTTAGGGTCGTAGGGTAAGCGATCTAATAAATCGCTTATACCTTCGAACTCGACCCAGTTTGGTCGATCATTAGGATCCGACCAAATACATTAGGTGACCATAGTAGGTAGGGAATAACCTTCCGAGGTTATACCCTATGGTCACATCGTTTAAGTAGTTGTATGATAGGTAGTTTATATGCCTTAGGTAAATTACCAGAATACCCTTTTCATGTATAATTGGTAATTAAGCATATGTAACCTAAACTTTTGTCACATAACTGATTATGTAACATGTTTAGGCATATAACACTTGTCATAGGACTAGTTAGACGGTCCGAACGCGTTTCACGCGCACGACGCGTTAAAGTAACGTATGTTACCTTAATAGGTCGCGATGGGTCGAAAGCACTTAGGTTAAGTTTCATTTAGTATGTAGGCTTTGTTAAACCATATCATATGAGTTCCTACACTCATTTGGTTTACAAACCCTCCTGCTACCCAGTCTTCCGATTTAGGTCCGGGTTATTTATGTAGTTACCTATATTAGGTACCGTTTGATTCCCGGTGTAGGATCGCGTGCTGACCCAAACGAGTCAATCGAAGGTGTTCTAATCCGTTTAAGGTGCGGAATAACAATAAACGAACACGAAAAACAGCTTGTTCTACTAAATCTTGCCTTATATATTGATTTCACACTGATTACAAGTCAAACGGCACTTCGGCAGCAGTTCGTTACCGGAAACAAGACCTCTAACTATGTTACTGATTTCGCTCATGAGGTATTTATAGATGCCATGATTCCGCTTATGTGTACATGACACAAGAGCGGAATCACTCACATGCCACAAAAGCGATACCTCATGACATAAAAGCGGAATCTGATCTAGACCTTGACACATGTACGGAATCAATTCTAAAACATGTTGACCGAAAACCAAATTTCATATTCTAATCCTTTTGTCTTTAGTGAGATGATGTCATGATGATGTTGCTTTGGTGATGTCATCATGACATCATACTTGAACATTCTTCGCAACGAACTGAGACATGACTGAAGACGTAGACGACAGACGGATGCACCAACAAACTCCCCCTCGGATGTTGACGGAGTCTTCAGTGTCAAGTCTTTGCATCTTTAGTCTTTATCAGTTTTCTCTAATTCTCTGAAGTATTTTACATTGAAAGTATCCTCAATCTCTTTCTTCTCTCTCAATCTCTATATCAGGTATCGGAACCTGACACACTATCTTCATGTTTAAAATTGAAATCTGACTATACCTGCACATGCTCTACCCAAAAATAAATTTTCTGATGATAACTTGAACACAATCAGACATCACTTGAAAATATCACAAAAATAATCTAACATTTATAGTTTATGATGAACCATTTTTAAAAAAATATCATTTTCAAATTCAAAAACAACACACTCTCCCAAACCATCTGTTCATCTTGTTTAGCACTTGGAACTTTGAAAATCAGCTCTCCAACACCAGTTGTCGAAAATCTTTTTGAATTTTTTCAAAATTTATACTAAAACACACCGAAAATCTTTTTTGGATTTTGAAATAACAAAAATAAAATGCAGTAAAGAAATATTTACAAACAAAATTTTTGTGAGTTTGTGTAAGAGGATCATATCAGTTTTTGAGACCAATCACCAACACCGTTAAGCTTCATTTCATTTTAAATTCTAAACAATTCACCTAGATTGTCAGTATACTTGTCCACTTAAATTTTCACACAAAGTTCAACTGCTTCGAGATACGAATTAGTGTTTTAGGACTTAAACATCTACATGTGTCCCACCTCAGTATATACTCCCGTATCCAGACCCCAATATTCAGTCTTACAGGTGAGTATACCACAGATGATATCTGTCAGGGGAATAAATTATGCAACCGTGATAGCTCAGGTCAGAACTTCCGTTCAGCAGAGAGCCTAGTTGACTTTTAGGTGTGTCCCCTTTAGAGGATCTTTTGAATTACAACAGCCATGATTAGCATTTTTCAATGTTTCATCATTTTTTAGCTGAGGGTGGTGCTATATTTCAAGCAAGCAGAAAGTATTCTCCGGGGACTAGGCCATTGCTTCCGCAAAATCAGAAGTCCCGGGATAATACCCCAGATATCACTGAGTATAAAGACCTAGTATCTCAGAATAAGGGACCCTTCAAACAAGATTTCAGGGGTTACCTATATATCCTGGAGGTGTTCCCCACGTAGACGCAAGTAAATTTTATGTTTATATCTCGTCACAATTTACTAAATGTATAAAAACCTACTGACATATCCACAGTGAGATTGTTTATCACATTTATACCTTCCAATTCTTTAGCATGTTATGACAGTCCACTGATGTACTATCATTTCCTCTATTCACAACAAAACTCATTTTTGATTTTATCATGTTTTTGGCTTTTTCAAATTTTCAAATGTTTTTGGATTTTCTAAAATTTTTACTCCCCCTAAAATGCAAACACATTTTAGGAAATTTGAAAATAAACTGTACAAAAAAAATGACAACCGATATCGAATCACTTCAAATCGCCATCCACTTGGCATAAACAATCAGAACTCCCCCTCACAACAAACTATTTTCCCATTGATTTCAAAACACTTAAGTTTGTTTTAATCAAATGGTTTTTCCGGAAAATAAGTTTGAGTTTACCAATTGTAGATTAGGGGTTTCATCACATTGTTTCTCAATCATTTGTAGAAAATCAGATACAATTTAATGTCCCTGATTTACCACTTGTAAGTCGAAATCACTTTCGTAAATTTCTCAAGAAATGTGCCGATTCCTGCTCCACTTAAACCAACCTGGGAGCTCCGGCAAGTCCGGTTTTTACTCAAACATAACGTCCACCCAAGCCTCACCAGCCTTGGGTGACTTTGGTGGCAAACATCTGTCCCACCAACATTTTGATTTATAAAATTCTTGAGCACCTTTTACCTTTCTATCAACCATCTTACCGAAAATATGTTTGACTTTCCCATTGAAAGCCTTCTCAACATCAAATTCTCCCTTATCAGCAAAGAATTGATTTGAGATCTCTACCTTCCCAACTTTCGACTTCCAATTTTCCTTTGACAATGAAGGAAAATTTTCATCGTTCACCTCAAGAACGGAATTCACAATCTTTTTCTCAACAAATGACTCCTCTGATTTTATGGAATCAGATTCATTGTCAGAACTACTTTGAGATTTTACAATCCATTTTTGTTTGGTTAAATCACCTCTTCTTTTGTAAAATCGTTTTGAACTCTCACCTTTTTCAAAAATAGAATTATCAAACACTTTCGATTTTTCAGTTGATTGTTTCTTCTCAAAGACAAGTTTTTCTTTCAGTTTTGAGTTAGAAATAACTTCCTGTTTTGTGTTGTTGGACTGTTGACAATTCCAAGCAATATGCCCAACCTTTTGGCATTTGAAGCAAGTTCTTCTATCAACTCTTTGAGCAAACTTCTTCACATTCCTCTTTATCTCAGCAAGAAACTCTTGATTCGACTGCTTCCAAAACGATTTCTTCTGCTCATCTTCACAACTTCCACCTGCAACAAATTTTGTTTTTAGTTTATAAGTTTTCTGATTTTGATAATTTTCAGGAGGAATAAATCCTAAACCTTTCCTTTTTAGATTACCGTTGTAATTTGGTTTCTTTCGATAACCATAACCAGAACTATAACCCTTTTTCTTGTTCAATCTCTGTTGAACTCTTGAAGTGTACTTTTTAGGTTTTTCATCAAGATTTAAATCTTTTATATCAGAAATATTAATTTCTGTTAATTTGAAAACCTGTTTGATCATTTCAGTTTTTACACTTCTGATTGGAAATTCCTCATCAGAATATAATTTGTCTGAATCATTCAAAGTATAAGCCACTTTGATTGATCCGTCATTCAAATTAGATTTTGATAACAGGAATTCTCTATTGTAAACCCTATTAACCGGTGAATTCGGACTCTTTTCTGACGAACTCGGACTTTCAAACTTAGACTCCGGTTTTAACTCCTCATCCGTATCCAACACCTGATCGACAACTTTCTTTACTAACTCAGACTCATGATCAGTGTCAGACGCTGTGAATGTAACATCAATATTGTCTGGTAATTCATCAATGATTTCAGACTTTAACTTGATGTTGACTGCCCTTTTTAGACGCTCTTCATTTGGATTCCTGGGAGAATAAGTTTCATGGATCGGGGGCGGACATCTGTTATACTTGACACTTGATTTCTTACCAGTATCAGTATCTTCAGTCTTTTTGTCCATGAACACTTCAAGACCTGCAACAGTAGGATAAACACGATCAATCAAATAATCACAAGTAGTGTAACTCAACAATAATCGTTTAATCCTTTCACTCTCAATCTTCTCAAGTTCCACTTCTTTCTTTAGCTTTGCACAATCTTCGATGTACTCATTGATTACACTTTGCTTCGTCATTAACGTTCCACTCATCTTTTCATTTGCTTTCTCAATTTCAGCATTCGTTCTTTTCAACCCATCAACTGTCCTATTCAGTACATCGTATGACTCTTTCACATACTTCACATCAGACAGTAAATCTTCCTTAATCTTCTCTAAATCAGCAATCTTTTTATCTTTTTCTTCACAAACTTTGCAAGACTCTGAACATTTTTCACAAGGCTTCGTGACTTCAACTACTTTCTCAATTATCTTTTCGACTTCGACAGTCTTTTCAACTTCTACTATCTTTTCAACAATTTTCTCAACTTCCACAAGTTTCTCGACTTCGACAATTTTCTCCACTACTTTCTCTACTTCAACAATCTTCTCTATTGCCATCTCAGCAGTTGCTTCAGTCTTTGCCTTTTCATCAGCGAGTAGCTTTGCTGCTTCTAGCTCTCTCTGCAATCGAGCAATCTTCTTCTGATTCAGTATCTCAACTTTATCTGCATAGAAAAAATTAAAACTGTCAGGATCAATGCTTTTTCTACATTTGTTAAGATACTCTTCCTCATCATCCGTATCAACATCACTTCCAAGATCTGGAAATATCGGAATTCTTTTCTGACAATCTTCATTTTGATCCAGAATCCTGGTAACAAGTGCCACATTAGATTTAGTTTCACTAGGTATATACTTGTCCCAGCTAAATCCCTTTGCAACAACCTCATCATTCTGATCAATTATCCCATAATAAGCTTTCCTATTGGCTTCTTCAATCATTCTCCCATGAGCAGTTTGTGGTTCCTTTTGTTGAGGTTTTTGATCGATTTGATGAAAGATTGATTTCTGATAATAATTGCTCTTTTCTTGACTTCCAGTTGACTCTTGGTTTTTACATTCTCGTTTAAAGTGACCTTTTCCTTTACATCTGAAACAGGTAACTTTTGACTTGTCAAAACCAAGTGGAGAAGCAGCCATTCCCCGGAATTCGTCTCTGCCAGTAATTTGTTGAAATTTTTCAGCTCTCCTGCAGGCACTAGCTAAGCACCACTTCACATCCATCAGCTCAAGCTCTTCTGCATCAATTTGGTCGTAATCTTCTTTTGTAAGCATCGGATTACCAATTCTTCCGCCAATCAGGCTTTCATACGACTCTAACATGGTGACAAGAGATGCCATGTGTTGCTTTGCCACCTCAGGAGAAAGAACTTGACCATTCTGGATGTTCAGTGTCACATTGCACTGCAGATTTGTAGAATTTTGATTTTGAGGGCTAGGTGCATTGTTGTTTGGATCAAAGCTTGAGAATGATGAAGATCCACCACTTTGAGTCACATTACTACTCTTTGTTCCAGATGAACTGTCAGCACTAAAACCAGTTTGAATCTTTGGACTAGGGCTGGGAGTAGCCTCAAACTTGTTACCTCTGTAATACAAACTAACATCTTGTTTTGCATTTGGATTCGTCATTATAGCAGTCTTTTGAATATCCAGCTCATGTTCCTCAATCTTCTGGATAAACTGTGCCAAGTTCATACTCTCAGTCTTCCTCATAAGTTTCGCAACCATCAAATATGTTCCCCACTTGTGCTGTGGTAACGCCTCAGCTAGTTTGTCAACCCACTCATCGTCCTCTTTCTTGATATCCAACCTACCCATTTCCAAAACTAAATGACAGTATCTATCTATAGTCTGTTTCGTTGTTTCATGATCAAATGCAGTAAACATGTCAAATGATTTCTTCAATAATGCCTTCTTGTTTTTGATCATATCAGCACTCCCTCTGAATTTCTGAATCAAAGCTTCCCAGATGGATCTAGCAGTTCCGTTATGTTGAAGTAAGACAAAGATGTCTTCTTTAACAGCTTGCTGAAGGATGCTGATCATCATCTTCTCACTAGTGTACTTCAACTTATCAGCTTCTGTAAAATCATTGAAACCCTTTTCCAAACCACGTTCATTCTTTGGCTTCTCGTAATCTTTCAGTAAAGAACACCATGCTTCGAATCTGTAAGCTTGAACCCAGTTCTCGAATCGGTTCTTCCAACCCTGAAAATCTTCAATATACATGAGTTTCGGCGGTTTTTGATGAGTGCCTGTCTCATTCTCATTATACAACGCTTCAGCAGGAGTTACAGGGGCAACGGGTGTCGCAAACGCATTGTAGAACTCTTCAGCCATGATTTGATAACTTGATTTTCAATGACAGTGACAAACGAGCGAAAACAGATCTTCTGGATGTTCCTAAAAGCGAAATCAAAAAATTTGGAATGTCTTTGGAACGAAATCAAGGATCTAATGGTGACATAAAAGCGAAATCAAAGTGTATTGGGTGACATATAAGCGAAATCACAAGGTTTGGGTGACACAAAAGCGAAATCAAAGGGTTTGGGTGACACAAAAGCGAAATCACAAGGTTTGGGTGACACAAAAGCGAAATCAGAATGTATATGTGTCCATTGGAGCGAAATCAAGTGTATGTTCACAAAAACGAAATCACTTCGAACACCAATTTGATCCACTTATACTTCGAATTTCAGTCTCAAACTTTCAAGGGTTTGTTATTGTTCAATTTTAAACAATCTGTGAAATTTTCGTTCAATTCCAACCGTGAAATCTTCCCGAACTGATGAAAGAAGGTGTAGAAGATAGAAATAGAGATGAAAACAAGCTGATATATACAGAACTCCTCGTCCTGAGCTCTGATACCACTTGTAGGATCGCGTGCTGACCCAAACGAGTCAATCGAAGGTGTTCTAATCCGTTTAAGGTGCGGAATAACAATAAACGAACACGAAAAACAGCTTGTTCTACTAAATCTTGCCTTATATATTGATTTCACACTGATTACAAGTCAAACGGCACTTCGGCAGCAGTTCGTTACCGGAAACAAGACCTCTAACTATGTTACTGATTTCGCTCATGAGGTATTTATAGATGCCATGATTCCGCTTATGTGTACATGACACAAGAGCGGAATCACTCACATGCCACAAAAGCGATACCTCATGACATAAAAGCGGAATCTGATCTAGACCTTGACACATGTACGGAATCAATTCTAAAACATGTTGACCGAAAACCAAATTTCATATTCTAATCCTTTTGTCTTTAGTGAGATGATGTCATGATGATGTTGCTTTGGTGATGTCATCATGACATCATACTTGAACATTCTTCGCAACGAACTGAGACATGACTGAAGACGTAGACGACAGACGGATGCACCAACACCCGGGACTCCTCTAGCTTACTTGTTAGTTGTTCAAGACTCCTAAGCACTCTCAGGCGAGTACATTATTCCCCTCTTTTACTGTTTTCAACTGTTTTGGGGTGACTCATATGTGCTAAATGTTTTATCAATGGTTTCAAGAACAATTACAATGTGGTTTCAAGAACAATTACAATATGGTTTC
>JARYGA010047513.1:0-26602 GCA_030545235.1 Helianthus tuberosus
GGGAGTACGGTGAAAAACTTTGATGACATGCCAAGTGTTCCAGACAATTATGTTTCATCATTGAACAATCGATTGATAATGAAACTATCATATGATAGAGTAGCTCTACAAAGGGAACATGCTGGTTATGTAAAGAGTTTAACTGTCGAACAGGAAAGAATTTATAAAATTGTTATGAAAGCGACTGAAAAAGGTGATGGAGGTGTCTTCTTTGTATATGGTTATGGTGGAACTGGAATGACGTTTCTTTGGAAGACATTCGCAGCTTCATTACGATCGAAAGGTGAAGTTGTATTGAATGTTGCATCCAGTGGAATTGCTTCACTTTTGCTGGATGGTGGTAGAACTGCTCATTCAAGGTTTGTAATTCCAATCAACATTAATGAGGATTCAATATGTTTAATAGAGCCTAATACTGAATTAGGTGATTTAGTTAAAAGAACAACTTTGATTATTTGGGATGAAGCACCTATGACTCACAAGTATTGTTTCAAGGCTCGTGATAGAACAATGAGAGACATATCACGTTCCAGTCAATCGAATATGGAAGGCAAGCCTTTTGGAGGAAAGGTCATTTTATTTGGTGGTGATTTTAGACAAATTCTTCTGGTCATCCCTAAAGGTACCAGAAGCATGATAATCAATGCTTCTTTGAATTCTTCTTATATATGGCAATATTGTCAAGTACTAAAGCTAACTGAGAATATGAGATTAAGATTTGGATGTCAGGAAACAGATTTGAAAGAAACAAAGGAATTTTCAGAATGGATTTTAAAGCTTGGTGATGGTCTCCTTGGTGAAGAAAATGATGGTGAGGTAGATATTGAAATTCCTGATGATTTACTTATTCATGATCAACTCAATCCTATTTCTTCTCTCATTTCATTTACATATCCGGACATGAATAAGTTTTTGTGGGATTTAACGTATTTCCAACAAAGAGCCATTCTTGCTCCAACTAATGAAGTAGTGGATTTAATAAATAAAGAGTTGTTAGAGAATCTGCCTGGTGAAGAGAAGATTTATTTTAGTTCAGATACTTTATGTCAATCTGGGGAAGAATCAGAGATTAACATGGCATTGTTTCCTGCTGATGTATTAAACAATCTTCATTTGTCTGGTTTATCTAACCATAAATAGTATTGAAACTTGGTACTCCAGTGATGTTACTCAGAAACATTGATCAGGCAAGTGGATTGTGTAACGGTACACGTTTACAAGTCACGAAAATCGGAAAAGTTGTGATTTAAGAAAAAATTATCACAAGAACTAATATAGGTCACCATACTTTGATTTCAAGATTGAAGATGACTCCTTCTGAAAAAAGAATACCAGTGAAGATTTCTTGAAGACAATCCCCACTTTCAGTATGCTTTGCTATGACAATAAATAAAAGTCAAGGACAATGGTTGGAACGTGTTGGTTTGTATCTTCGACGTCCAGTATTTAGTCATGGCCAACTCTATGTTGTTGTATCTAGGGTAAAAAGTAAGAAGGGGTTGAAAATTTTGATTTGTGATAAAGCAAAACGAGTTTATACAACCACTACTAATGTAGTTTACAAAGAAGTTCTACAAAAACCTATGATGATATGTTGTTATGTCTTGGTTGATGAATTTTGAATATTTAATTGTGTATCTTCTACTTACTCATATTTATTATAAATTTTGGATGAAGTTTTTTAGATCGAAAAACAATGTAAGAAGTATTATAATGCTTTATAAAACTATGATACTTTTGATATTAGTATTAATGTTTTAAATTTATTAGGTGTATGGAAATTCTCTAAAGGCTACCTGTGTTTTTAGATGTTACATAAGTGTAAATCATGTAAATTGATGTCGAGTATTTATTAATGTATGATTGTTTATGCAATCTGTAAAGGACAAACCTAATAAGTTATGAATTTAAAAACACACATGATCATTCATTACAATTTTATGGTAAAATGTGTTAAAAATACATTTTTTGCGAGCTCAACAATCTGCTAACGTCTGTTTGCCCTTTTAACGTCTGTTTCCTTATCCTCTTAACGTCTGTTGACTAACCCTTTTAACCTCTGTTGACTAATGATATGTGTAAAACGCAACATATAAATTATATCAAATGAGGCATAAAACTAAACCTTTTTTAGGAACTAATGTTGGAAAATGTGCGCTTTTTAGTACTCATGGCCAGCGAACACGGGGGCGTGCCCAGCTCAACACGACCGTGGTCAACGCTAAGATTCGCTGAATCTAAGCAAATCTTGATAGTACAGATACGCTTCTGCACACGGGGCCGTGCCCAGCGGAAACATGGGCGTGTGGAGCTAATGCAGACAAATTGCAATTAATGAAGAAAGAGAAAGTGGATGGACACGGGGCCGTGCCAAATGGACACGGGGTCATGTCCGGGCTACCGTGCAGGCTATAAATAGAGGTGCTTGGTTCACTTCAAAGGCATCCCTTGGCAAACCACCTCTCTCCCACTTCACCCACACTCCACCACCATCATAACCCACATCCACCACCATCATCCATCATCCATCATAGAGTGTGTGTAGTAGTCTCGGGATCCAAGATTGATAGTAAGAGTTCTTGACAATCAAAGGCCATGTTTGCCTAAGTCTCTTACATCACTTGGTGAAGATAAGCATTTAGTGTAATACTTTTGTTTTTTAATCTTTTCGCACTTTTTATTTGGTTTTGTATTAATGACTTTAATAACTAGTTTCTTATGTTGAAGGTGAAACTTCCTTATCATTTATCCGTGGTGTCTTGGTGTTATTTTACTGTCTATATAAAATAAAAGATTTACACCATTCATATCTCTACGGTCTATATAGAGATATGTTGGCTACCTGGTCGGGGGTTAAGGGAATGGTTTGGTAAGGTTCTTGGCTTGTTCAGTGTATAGATCCTGCAACGACCTGGGTCAAGCTTACTAGGACCTCCTTCAATACACACTGGTATTGGATGGCGGGGGTGCGAATAGCTCGATCCCCTCATATGTAAACTACTATTAATACATTAACCTGGCTACTTGGGATTGTATCCCTGCTGACTCAAACCACTTAGCCGAGCGTAACGTCACCTTCAAAAGAGGGGCCTACCACATTACGCATTAATAACTTAATTAATTATCTTTCAATATTCCGACCCTTTAGGATTGTATCCTTGGTGACTCAAACTACTGGGTTGAGGGTAATGTCACCTTCAAAAGAGGGGCCTACTACTATAACTAAGATAATCTCTTAAAAAGTGCAAAAGTGCGGAAATCATCAAAGGTTACACTAAAGGCGAGTCGGATCCAAGTGATTCAGCTTGTTTATCTGTTTTATTTTTATTTTATTTTCAGCATTTTTAGTTTTTATTTTCATGTTTAAAACTTTTTCAAAACTTTTGATTTGATTAGACGTTGAGGATAAATCGGTACTAAAAGCTCTTGTGTCCTTGGACGACCTGAGTATCTTACCAACGCTATACTACGCTCACGATGGGTGCACTTGCCCATATGTATGTTTAGTGTTAGTAAAATATCGTGTTTTATAAATTTAAAACTTGACTAAAGTGTTAAAGAGGGCTTAAAATATAACTAAAAAATATATAACGCTACAGACGCATCAGGTTTTTGGCGCCGTTGCCGGGGACACAAGGATTTTAAGAAAGTTAGGAATCAACGGCCTAATGTTTTTCTTATTTTTCTGTCTTTTTAGGATTTTTCTAGATTTTCAGCTTCTGCAGAGATCAGCACGGGGCCATGCCCGCTGAACACGCCCCCGTGCCCAATCTTTGGTACTGACAATCTTGTTTTAAGTCAGACAGTAGCTGAACACGGGGCCGTGCCCACTAAACACGCCCCGTGCCCAAGCTTCAGATACTGAAAACAGAGCCGTAAGATCCCGACGGCTGGTAATTTCTGACACAATCATGAGTGACACTGATAATTTTTACTTTCGCTCCTCTTATGGTACGTGGTGTCAATTATGTGGCGGAACTCATGAAGATTTAAAATGTTATTTTTTAAATTACAATCCCCACTATATAGACCCATTGTTTTCCTGTAGCCTCAAGATGGGCGAAAGTAAAAAACAATCCCTATCTCTCGCTCGAATGCTCTCAATCATCCCTTCGAGATGAAATGTTTCTTGAAGAATCATTTCAAATGGAAGAACTAATTCTCTGATGGATAAAAGAACTTGAGATGGATATAACTAATTCATCTCAAGACAACAATAAAGGAGAATTGTTGAGATCGCATTCGGATTATAACAACATCGTTGCTCCCGAAATCACCTCTAACTCTTGCGAGGACTTGAGCGATAGCCGTCCCTGTGTCGATTGTGCTGTGAAGGACTCCCCATCGGTTTCCGCCGATGCATACATAGACCTGAGCGATTCGGCATATACCTTCTTTAACGAGAGCCCAGATAAGGGAAATAAAGGTTGGTTTTGCCCACCGGTATTTAGCTTAGGAATCACCCTTTCCGATAACCTCTTGCGTTCTTGTCTAAAACAAGGGAAACTTAGGTATCTCAGGCACTTCGGTGTTGTTCCGTCCAGTAAAGAACCGCCCAATCCGGATAAACTCCTTAAAAATAGACAAAACTACATAAATACCTCTAGCCACGAGGCCGTGTCCAGGTCAGCACGCTCCCGTGTACACCCAGAGATTCCCTTCTGACTTTTGGTCAGAATACAGACAAAAAGTGTCAGAATTTTGTCTGCACACGGGGCCGTGTCCAGCTGACACGGGGCCGTGTCCAGGGTGTTGTCGTTTTCTATAAATGCAGCAAGATTCCTGCACTCTTGGACCCATTCCAAAGACAAAGATCTGGTGGGATCTTCACATATACCATAATAGAATGTCAAGCCAGAATAGTGGAACCTCTTCAGCACATTCAAGAAACAGTCGTAGGGAACGGAGGCCTTCCATCGAAGCAACTCTTGTGCGCTATGTGATGGCACTGCGGGAAGCTCTCGATGAAATGACTTCCATAGAAGAAGTCCTAATCGACCGTATTAACTATCTCATGGTGGGGCTAGAAAACAGTTTTCAAGAAATCAACATCTTGCACCAGAGGTTGAACATTCTTGTAACACCTCCCATGGAACCAATCCTTCCCCAAGAGGATTTGAACCTAGCACTTGAAGTCGTTAACCCCATCGGGTGGGATGACATCCCTGTGGAACCCCATCTTGAAAATCTACAAGAAGTTCCGGTGGAAGTCACACCCCCTCAAAACGAGGACACCAATGAGCCCGCCTTTCTTCTCCCTCGGGAGATAGAGGAATGGCTCAACGATGTATGAGGGGCCATTCCCGGAGAAGAAGTCTTCAAGCCGCATTCAACCGAGAGTTATCTTTCTCGAAAATTTTGCTCTTAAAATAAACTATGGGCTAAGACTTCTTTGTGGTTTTAGATTTCTTGCGTGTCCTGACCTACTTATCTAAGATTTAGTCTATGCTTTTATTTTCTAGGATCTTATGTAATTCACTCTTTAATGAAATGATGGTTTTTATTTATTAAATGGTGTTTGGATGATGATTTATTGGGTTAAACACACTAGGATGATGGAGGTTACTAAGGGAAACTTGAACCCACACCCCATGCACAAAAACAGAGCCACCCGACAATTTTTCTTCATTACAGCAAGTTCAGCACGGGGCCGTGCTCAGCCAACACGCCCCGTGCTCAAGGATCTGCAGAAAATGCCCAGTTTAGGTAAATGGACACGGGGCCATGTTCATCGAACACGCCCCCGTGCCCAGCCTTCTGTAAACTATGATACTGGCAATCTGAACACGGGGCCGTGCCCGGATCAACACGGCCCGTGTCCAAATGCCCAGTAACATAAAATTTTGCTTTTAACACCTTTTTACACATTCAATCAACATAAAAACTTATTTTTGGGACACATTGAGGACAATTAAGTGTGGGGGGATGCTAAAACCTTGAATTTTGCAAATCCTAAAAGCAAACCTTACACAAAACTCTATTGGAACCGCTAATCACCCCAAATTTTTTCAAAAAACTTTTCATTTTTTTACTTGTCTTGGTTTAATTTGGGAATAACAAGTTCTAAAAAGGTTATATTTTTACAAATTTACAACCGGTAGCGTCGTGATAAAAAGAACCAACATAAGAAAATTATGAAACGGCATGACAAATCTAGTTAAAATTTGATTATATATACTTGATCACATTATAAACTCATTCCCACAAAAAGTGAGTTTTGAGCCTTTATTGAGCATACAAATACACACCTTTAGATTAAATGCTCATTTTTCGTTTCTTGTGTGAATAGCCGCTTGGTTTCTTATGACTCTAGAACTTGCCATGATGATACATTCCCGGTCCTTACTAACTTAAACCCAAGTAAGTAAATGATGGAGGCATTAGGACTAACCTTTTTTTTTCTTTTCAACACCATTATTTTTCATTTTTTTTCCACCTACCCAAAATCCCCCTAGTTAACCCCTTTGAGCCTAAACCTTTTCGTTTCTAAACCCACAAAACAAACACCCTTTACCCACGAAAACCTTTTTATTTTTAAACCCTTTATTTTAGTAAAAAGCTCAGTTTTCATGTGACATTCCTTATAAAAAAAATGAAGTATAGCAATAAACAAACAAGTTCCTCAAAAGAAACTTTGTTTAAAAATGCTTTGTTTGAATAAAAGTCACAAAAACAAAAAGTTTTACGACGACCGACACTTTTTACGCTTTTAGCCCTTTTACTAACCATAAACCATAAACCCAAAACCACCTACCTTTAACCCAAGCCTAACCCTTCCCCAAGTCCTCTTGATATTTACAAAGGTGTATAGTTAAAAAGGAAGAGGATTGATTACTTGGCAAGCATATGGTAGAAGTAAGTTCCACGCCGGTCACGAGCGTTTCACAAATATACATCTTCGGCCGAGTGTTGAATGATCTCCCGTGAGGTATGTGAACTTGTATATAAATGGAATTTTAAAAAGGCATGTTATGCCCAAATAAGTAATTTCTCTTAAGAAACGTTCAAAATAAATCATAACGAATAGGATTGTAAATAACATAAAAAAAACCTAATAAAGATCTTGGATTCCCGACACTCAAGACAAGCCCAAAACTTCTCTTCTACCCATTCCATTTGGGAGTGTAAGCCACATTATAAAGAGTTTTGCTTGAGGACAAGCAAAGATTCAAGTGTGGGGGTATTTGATGTGTGTAAAATGCAACATATAAATTACATCAAATGAGGCATAAAACTAAACCTTTTTTAGTACTAATGTTGGAAAAAGTGTGCTTTTGTCTTCCTTTTGTATTTTCAGGATTAAATGAGCGTAAATGAACAAAAGGAGCAATTATGCAGCAAAATCTAACATAATTACAAGAAAAGGAATAAACGTGGCATGCCCGACCCCTCGACAGCATCTTCCCAAGCAAAAACAAATGAACAGAAGGCGGACCATGGCCCCGTGCCCAGCGGACACGGGGGCGTGGCCAGGTGTCTGCAGAAAAGACAATGCTATAGAAGCTTCTATTTCCCGACACGGGGGCGTGCCTAGCTTAACACGACCGTGGTCAATGGTAAGATTCGTAGAATCCAAGCAAATCTTGATAGTGCAGATACGCTTCTGCACACAGGGCCATGCCCAGCGGACATGGGGGCATGTGGAGCTAATGCAGACAAATTGCAATTAATGAAGAAAGAGAAAGTGGATCGACACGGGGCCGTGTCCGGGCTTCTGTGCAGGCTATAAATAGAGGTTCTTGGTTCACTTCAAAGGCATCCCTTGGTAAACCACCTCTCTCCCACTTCACCCACACTCCACCACCATCACAACCCACATCCACCACCATCATCCATCATCCATCATAGAGTGTGTGTAGTAGTCTCGGGATCCAAGATTGATAGTAAGAGTTCTTGACAATCAAAGGCCATGTTTGCCTAAGTCTCTTACATCACTTGGTGAAGACAAGCATTTAGTGTAATACTTTTGTTTTTAAATCTTTTTGCACTTTTTATTTGGTTTTGTATTAATGACTTTAATAACTAGTTTCTTATGTTGAAGGTGAAACTTCCTTATCATTTATCCGTGGTGTCTTGGCGTTATTTTATTGTCTATATAAAATAAAAGATTTACACCATTCATATCTCTACGGTCTATATAGAGATATGTTGGCTACCTGGTCGGGGGTTAAGCGAATGGTTTGGTAAGGTTCTTGCCTTGTTCTGTGTATAGATCCTGCAAGGACTGAATTTTTTTGCAGAAGTAGGTGTTTTCAGCTTCAAAAGAGTGCTTCTAGGTGGTCAACAATTTTTTTTCAAATCTAGGTAAGTAGCATAATGAAACAGCGACCTTCAACATGCATTCTGTCCAAAAGCTGCAAAATCTGCAAGATGTAAGAAAATCGCTGTTTTAAACAGTTTTCTTCCTGAAGATCGTTGTTCTGAAGAAAGACCTTAAAAAAGTCGTTGTTTCAAACAAACATCTTGCTGAAGGTCGTTGTTTCAAAGAAACATCTTGCTGAAGATCGCTATTTGATAAACAAATGCTATATAACATCGCCATTTCATACAGCCATGTTCTAAGAGATCGCTGAATCATAAAGTGATGTTATAATAGATCGATGTTTCTTTCTGCAATCTTATAAAAGGTCGTCGTTTGATCCAACAATCTTAAATTAGGTTGCTGTTTGATACTGCAATTTTATTAAAGTCGCTGAATTGTTCTGAATTGTAATTGAAGATTGTTGATTGATTTTGCAGGTTAAATTATAACCAACGTTGTTCAATATGCATTTATAACCCAAATATAATACAAACAGATTGATGCACAAGAATTCGTCTGTAACACAATGAGTTTGTTAAAATAATATAATGTTGATTTTGCAGTTGTGTCGGTATGATGTTCTTTATAAAAGATGTTCGGCGCTTGATATTTTTGGCGATACAAAAATTTGGTCAATGTATGATGCTCTTGGATCATTCGGGACCTCATTCATCATGATGTTTTTCTCAATTTTAATTTTCGTATACCAAGTGGGAAGATCTTATGTAGAGGAGAATGATCATTCTCATCTACCATCTGCTCCCGTAAGGTGTACGAGGATAATGACTCAATTATTGCTGTGGATGCTTCTACGGCTGCTATTGAGTCTTCTAGAAGATTCAGCCGCAGAGGTTGTTGGGCGGTTTATTCTCATCTACCACCTCCTCCCATAAATTATTCTGCAACTTTTGGTGGGGGCATGAGCCTGTAGAACTGTCATCATCACCCCCGTTTTCGGTAGGAGATTTAGATCCTATTGTAATGTTGTTCGCAGAACATCACCGAAGCTGCAGAATTCTCAGCATCCTTAACCCTCGACTTCTTATTTCCTTTCGCAAAAAAAGTTGCATCAGGAAGCTCGATATACGAAGAAATGGGATGGGTTTAAATTCACTTATGTTCTAATTGGAAGCCCAGAAAACAGTCTTGCAATTAGAAATGATTTGTTAAAATAGTACGAAGTGAAGTAACATTGTATTTCTGTATGTATGTAATTAAAATAGTACCGCATTTATGTAATTTGCAAGTTTGATAAATCCTATTGTAATGTTGTAATGTTGTTGAATTACCTAATAAATAACCTTGTTAAATTTTGTGTTGTAACATGCTGTGTTGTTGCGAACCCGGTGTAAACTTAATTTCAATGATGGTTCAAACAAAATAATTAGAACTACTTCAAATGAATAATAAAATCCAAATAACAGACTAATTGAAACGAACGGTGCCATATATGTACTTAAAGTTGTTTTAAGACAACTTACATTTTTACTTTTTAGAATATTAAAAAATAATTACTATATGTATATTAACCCACAAGATGGTGGGCTCCACCAACTATCTGGTTCTTCAACACTATAAATACCAATTGGATTAGGTTCTCAAACCACACTAACTTTCTTTAAAACAGATAGATACTAAACGAAATCCAGCTTACACAACCCACCCATCCTTAACATTTCACTTTCTTAGATCATGGATTCTTTTCGGCCATACCTCGTAAGACTATATTGGGGCGGTGTGTTTTCCTTTGTAAACGGGGTTGTTCAGTTTGACCAATCCATGCTAACAACCTCTTTCCTTATGCGACATAAATCGTCGTATGACCAATTGGTGGATTCAACCTATAATCATGTTCAACTACAGAAAGAATCGGTGCGCCTTTCGTTGTTACTAGGGTACACGTTTCAGGGCATATATCAGACAACAAAAATTTTCAACAATGATGGTGTTCAAACAATGAACTATTTAGCCGAAGTATAGGATGGCAACTTCGTTGCCAAGATCAATGTTCAGTGGGAGGCAGTCAATCCTGTCCAACACATGAGTTTCACAAACCTTTTGCATGACATTACACAACGTAATGTTGTTAACACCCAAGATTCCGATGAAGATGACGATGGATATGGGCAAACAACTCAAGAACACCACTTCATGCCTCCTGTTGATAACATAGTAGGTCCGTCGTCCCAGTTTGTGGCCGGTGACGACAATAATGACGGTTTTGATGATTCGGGAGGTTGCAGTACCGAAGAAAGTTCTGAAAGTGATGAGGCACCACCATCCGACGATGGCACTTCTGACGACGATGCTGCAGTCAACCAACACACTGAGTTGACCATGGCTCAGCCGAGGCCTATCATTCCAGGGACACATGACGACCCAGACGAGGACGAGGAACTTAGGGATTACATGTGTCCGGATTATGAAGATAATCCAATGGACGTATGGAATCCAAAAGTAAAACAGATACGTCTCGGCATGTATTTCAAATCTAAACAGGAGGTCGACCTTGCTGTCCGAGAATGGAACATTCGCCGTGGAAGGGAAATTTTTGTGATGGATGGCAAACCAACTTTATACAAAGTTAAATGCTACACCAGAAACAAAAATTATAAAAACCCTTTCCCTCATGCTTCTTTGAGTGAATGGCGTGCAACGGCATCAAAACAGAAACACCAACATATGTGACAAATTACCAACTGGGCGCCTGCCCACAGTTATTATTCTACGGTGGTATGCAACAACAACAACAACAGGTGCCTTAGATCTAAGGATATCGCTACACACATCCTGCCACAATTTCATACAGACATTGCGTTGAAGGTGAAACACATCAGGACGCATATAAAGCAAGCGATGTCTGTCGATATTACGTATACGAAGGCGTGGCGTGGATGAAGAAAGGCAATTGAGAGGATATATGGAACCTGGGAAAGCAACTTTCAGGAGCTGCCAAACTACGTGTTACTGCTTCAGTCTCGAAACCCTGGTACGGTGGTTTCATGGTTTCATCACCCGCACTCGGCTCTAGGACATCCAACATTCAAATATGTTTTTTGGGCATTTGGTCCTTCTATTCGCGCGTTTCATCTTTGCCAGCCTATCATCTCTGTGGACGGCACACACTTGAAAGGAGGGTACCGTGGTAAGTTGTTGGTTGCGGTAACCAAAAACGCCAACAACTACATAACGCCAGTGGCGTACGCTCTAGTTGACGAAGAGGCGGTTCATAGTTGGTGTTGGTTATTCAAAAATTTGAGGGAATACGTCACCGGAGACTGTAACAGTAGAATTTGTGTTCTATCAGACCATCATGCCGGGATAATTAATGCGATGGATAACCTTGAGGATTGGAAGGAACCAAACGCCTACCACCGTTATTGTCTTCATCATGTAAGAAGCAATTTTAGTGGTAGGTTCAAGACCAAATCTCTTAGGAAGCTGTGTTGGATGATCGGGAGCACAAGTCAAGGCAAAAAGTATCTTTGGGCTATGAGGGAAATGCGGATGTTAAATCTGGATGCGTGGGACTACCTGAACGACATCGACAAAAGCAAGTGGACTATTGTTCATGACCGCGTAAACCATCGTTGGGGTAACCTTATGACGAACATATCCGAGTCTATGAATAATGTCTTACGTGAAGCAAGACTCCTGCCAGTAAAAGCCTTGATTCATTATACGTTCACCAAGGACGTATCAGAGTATGCTCGGTACACACAGATGGCCAAAAGCTGCAATACCCCTCTACCCCCTCGAATTTGGTCCAGGTTTAACAAGTTGCATTCCGTAGCCATGCAACATGAAGTGTCCGTCTACGATGTCAGAGAAGGTCGCTACGCGGTAGTTTCAAGGGATGAAACCAATGATGACGGTCGAAACGAGTACACCGTTGAATACAGACGCAGGCGGTGCTCATGCGGGAAATGGCAAATGCTTAGATTCCCTTGTTCCCATGCTATCGCCATTTGCGCTTGGAGGGGTGAGCAACCACATGACGTTACCAATTCCATATTCCACACCACCACCTATCAGGAACACTACAGCGGTCATTTTTTCACCCCTGGGACACAAAGATGAGCGGGAAGAAGCGGAATGGACAATTCAAGGTGTAACACCCCGTATTTTCACAAGTCAAAGTCAAGGTCTAAGTCAACGACCGATTTCGCACAACTTTACTCGTAGAAATTTCTTCATTTCATTTGTATTATGTGGAGTAAGTTCGTTAATGCAATAATCGAGGTGTGTTAATCGTTAATCAATCGACTTACGACCGTGAATTATAGGAAGTAACAATGCGATAAAGTTAACTAATCAATAATTAAACTATGCTAATCAAATCGACTTCTAATCGCCACTCGAGCCACAGATTTTACTTGTTATAATACGTGTGTGTGTGCCCTACATGTTACCTGTGCATGTTTATTGGTGTTATGATGTGATAACCAAGCGAACTCAATCGAAACTCGAAATCTAACACAAAATGCAAACGAACTCGAATCGTGAACGAACCATGAAAAATGGTGGAAAAATAGGGTATGCGAGATGTGAGTGTTTGGGACTGAAAGTAATTTGATTTGGAAACCCTATCGTATCGTACCGCTCGCAATCGAAATCGAAATATCAAAAATCGTCGCGCGAAACACTCAAAAGGTGCCTGACCGATTGGCCAGCCAGCCAATCGGACTGTTGTCCGATCGAACAGGCTGTCCGATCGAGCTGCCTGACCGATTGGCCAGCCCTTAACCCTTTTGGCATCCTATAAATACCCCTGTCATTGTCATTCTTTCCACTTTTGGAAACCTCTGACCGACCAGCACGCTCAGCTCACCTTTTCGCAGATTTCTCTCGATTCCGGTAAGTTTTCGTCCTAATTCTTGTACTTCCTTGATCTATACACACTTCTACACCTTTTTATCTTTCAAATCTTAACTTTTAACCGTGAAATCATCCAGAATCAAGCGTTCTAGGATGATGTCATCATGGGTTCTTGAAGAACTTCATGATTTGGCCTCAATCCACCAAGAATAGCTTGAATCTAACCGATTTCCACATAAACAAACAAGGATCTGTAGTAGATCTAAACATACACACGGTGAGAAAGGATTGAAAGAAGGATATCCCAACTTTCTTTCAACTCTTTTACACTCAGTGTCGTCAACCAATAGAAACGGGGACTGGAACGTTTGCAAATCACCTCGGTGGATTGCATGGCTCAGGATCCGTATTCTACCCACGAGGTTAACCAGTCACGGGTTAAACGTTAAACTCCGTTCCGAACAGTTCACTGGCCAGGTTTGGGTGATTCCTGCCCGTGCAGGAGAAACAAGTAAGAACGAGGGTTCTATGGTTCGACTCATTGTCAAAATACCTCGATATAACGACAAACAAACCAGAACAACCGAGTGTTAGACGAAAGGGCTAACCAGGTTAGGAAGCTAACCGATCGGACTGCTGTCCGAACGAACAGCCAGCCGATCGGATAACCAGCCGATCGACCGGCTAGCCGATCGGCTAACACAGGGTCCCACACAATTTGGAAAACTAGTATTGAACGAACTGTTGTTCGATCGAACACCTGTCTGATCGGATTACTCTTCGGATCATGAGATACTATGCTTCAAATAGTTAATCGACTTTTCAACATGTTCAATGCACTAGAAGTGCCACCCGATCGAACAGCCGTCCGATCAGATGACACCCTGTTGTCCGATCGAACAACAGTTGTGTTATTCGATCGATCAACTATCTGATCCACTGCACCACACTTTACATTTTCATTTAAAGTCTTTAACTAATTGACCTGTCTGATCGAACACCTGTCTGATCCAAAGACTAAGCTTTGCAATTTATTTGAATGTCTAACAGATCGGGTAGCCGGCCGATCGAACGACCGTTCGATCGACCGACCTGAAAGGTAAAAATACTTCAAAGTTTTCAAATGCTACAACGAAAACTTCAAAAGTCAAACCATCATACACAAACACACACTTCTTATAGGAAGAAACAATCCACTCGAACAGCCATCCGATCGGCCTACCGACCGACCGGACAGCGGATTGTCAACCGAACGGCCAGTCGTTCGATCGAACTACCATCCGATCGACCAACTGTCCGACCCTCCAACACTTGCTTTTCGTTTTATGTTTCGCTTATCATTATGCTACCGAATCTATTCAGGCTAACCGTACTCGCTAATCGCTCCCTTCAATCCATAAATCGCTGTGAGCATACTCGATCCCTTTTTGCTTTAAGCACTTTTGCGTGTTACATACGTTACGAATATTCAAACTACAACTATCACACTCCTCAAACTATTTGAACGCTAACAGTTAAATGCATGTTATACGTGGCTTATGAATGCTTGTTTGTTATGTTTACACATGGAATGCTGTCTACCTGCCTTAGCAACGATAGTACTATAGTTTGGACTCAGCACCCGTTCACACGGAGGTTGTTAAGGATCTTTTACTTGCATGGATTACGGTGGTAATCATGTATTGCGAACTGCCTCGGGCAGTCAACCCTCAGTCATTGGTATCGATGGATCTATGTCGATAATTAACGTGCTTTATTTCACTATGTGTACGTGCTGGTTATGCGTAAACGAATTCGAACTCTATATGCTATTATCAAACTTGTATGCTCACCTTTACATTTTATGTATTGACCTTTATTTTAACGTATGTGACAGGTGCTTAGGACGCATATGTGGTAGGAATTTGAAGCTAGAATAACGCTTTAGAGCCCAACAAATAATTGTCTGTAGATAACGAATCAAGGGTCTCTAGAAGCAGATAAACAATTGCTATCTATTTAAATTTGAGTTGTCGGAACAGAATATTTGACTGGATTTTTGTCTGTAATAATTATTTTGCTGTTTGAGATACGGTATGGGACGTATTATTTAAATTGAATAGTGTTGATAATTGTTATGGAAACTTCTGGACAATCTGTTTTGCTCAGTGCCGCGCCCCGATGATTCCGCCATCGGTTGCGGTGTGACAGATTGGTATCAGAGCCATAACTATAGGGAATTAGGCTAGACACGACCTAGTCCGGGCCGATGTCTTTGAGACCTAGACTATAGTTAGGAACCAACAGACTGAACTTATGTGCTGTACCCAGCTATTTCTCGCTATCACTGCACTCGAATTTTCAAATAGGGTCAAGCGATTTCGTTGGGATTAGGTGTGAAAACCGCAAACTCCCGACTAAATTGCTTGGTCAGTGCCGATTTTATCAATTTATCAATAATTTCCTCATTAATTTCAATAACAAACGAGGAGAATTATACCAAATCAGGAGTGAAATCCATATTTTTATGAAGAATCTCCTCAATTTTTGCTAAACCAAGGAAGAAGTTGCTAAGCTAGGGGTGAAACCCTAACCTTGACAACTAGTTCCTAACTTTTACTCATCTCACCAAAGCCTCGACGAACTCCAACGACCTGAATTCATGAGTATAACCCAGGGAGTACATGTTGAATGCCCAAGAATCAAGGCGGAAACACGATCCCGAAAGTCGAAGTGTGACGACAAGTCTGTTGAGAATAGTCGAATCACTTTCGGTAGTCAACGTCTAGTAGCTGCAGACGATCTAATTCTCAATTTTATATGTTTGGAGCTGGCAGTTGTCGCTCTGATAATTCGTCGATTTTATGTGCTTTATGTGCTTTTACCTGTTTACGTGTTTAAATTTTTGAAGATTTACTCGATTTTGCTTTCACTATGATCGACACGCACGACTCGCACTGCCTTTCTATCTCAAATCGCTAACAAACCGCCAAATTTTGGACAACCCTAAGCTACACAACGCAATTCGATATACTAACCGTGATCGCTATACTCGAACGATCGCAAGCTTTGAATAATAGGTTTCTGTTTTCTGACTGCTTCTAGTAGTTCAATGCGTATGTGTTCGTTGCTTCTATGCTCTACGTGCTTAGGCGTTATGTGATTATTTGCTCTACATGCTTAGGTATTATGTGATTATGTGACTCTACGTGTTATGTGATTTGTGCTCTATGTGTTATGTGTGTGCGTGGATGTACATGTTACTGAGCTTTAGTAAGTAGTAAACGTGTGAGGTGAGATTCGAATACAATGTGTTGAGTTCCGTGGCGATGTCTATTGCAGACAATGTCGTCTGGATCCCGTCACGCACTTTCTCGTCAAGAAAAGAGAGACAGACGTCTTGCCTCAATTATCGCTAAAAGTGTGGCAAAGTCCGTGAGTGATGTTTATGAGAATGCCAGCAAATCGTCTGAAGAATAAAGAACCGACGCTCCCAAAGCTGCCGCTAGGCCTTTCAGCTTCAAGCAATTCAAGTCTTGTGGTTACTCTGCGACAGAGTGGTTGCCCTGATGACCTTTGAACTCTGAATGCTACCGGCGTTTTCCAGTCCCGTGCACTAGACTGGTGGACGGCCGAGAGGAACAAGCGAGGGAACGATGCAGCCTACGGTCTGTCGTGGGACGAGCTCAAGGAAGTTATGCTAGAAGAATTCTGCCCTCCTAACGAGCGTCAAAAGCTGGAAGATGAATTTTGGCACATACAACAAAAGGATGGTGACAATGCTGGTCTTACTGCTCGTTTCAAGCAGCTTGGCATTATCTGTCCCGATCAGGTCAAGACTCCCGACATGACGATCAAGAAGTACATTCGGGCCCTGCCCGACTGTGTTGCTGATTTCGTGCAAATGGCTAAGACTACGACGATCGAGGAAACCTATCTGCTGGCCGCTGAAATCAACGACAGACGGGTTAAGGATGGTGTCTGGGATAAGACTTCGAAGCATCTGCATCAAGCTACCACTACCGTACCAACTGCTGAACCCACCTCATCAAGCAACAAGAGGAAGAACAAGAGAAAGAACAGCTCCAGCAACAAGAACTGTGCGATCACTGCTGCACCAATTCAAGCTGTACCTGCCCAACAGCGTCAAGTAGCAGTGCCTGTGGCCACTGCACCGCCTGCAAAGTGTGCATACACTGGGCCACACCCGCTCTGCCCTACTTGAACCTACCACCACCCAACTGCCATTGCTTACCGTTATTGTGCTCACTACAACGTATACGGCCACTTTACTGCTAACTGCCGCATCCGTCAAGCTCCTGTCAATCAAGCTCTGCTCACCGCCCCACAGGGTCAACAAGCTCCTCCGGCACCCGCAGTCAAAGCCAGAGCCTGCTTTGCATGTGGCGTTCCGAACCATTTCGCCAACATGTGCCCGAATAGGGTCGTGAAACAAGATCCCCAACAACAGCAGCCACAGCAGCAACAACAACAACAGCAGCAACAACAGGCCGCACGCGCCAGAACTTTCAACCTCAACGTGCGTCAAGCCCAGGCCGACAACAACGTGGTCAATGGTACGTTCCTTGTGAATGGTATTTATGCTTCATGTTTGTTTGATACTGGAGCCGATAACTACTTTGTGTCGCTCGAATTTGAGAAACTCCTTAGTCGTAAACGTTCTCAACTCTCCTCGGCATTCGATGTTGAAGTCGCTACCGAACGAACCGTCGCCGTCAACTCCGTTATCCGTGATTGTACTCTCGAGCTCAACAATCACATCTTCCCAATTGACCTTATTCCGATGCAACTCGGAAGTTTCGACGTCATAGTAGGCATGGACTTTCTTCGAGAAAACCATGCTGAAGTTGTATGCTTCGACAAGATGATTCAATTCTCGCTCGTGAATGGTGACTCATTGTGTGTATACGGGGATACTACTTCGAAGGGCCTCAAGCTTATGTCATACGTGCAAGCCAGCAAGTATCTCCGTAAGGAATACAGGGCTTTCTTAGCTAACGTTGTAGCAGCGGAGAAGGAAAAGAAAGAGAAGAAGGAAGTGAAGGACGTTCCTGTGGTTCAAGAATTTCCTAATGTTTTTCCAGAGGATCTTCCCGGATTACCGCCAAGACTTGATATCGACTTTCGTATCGACCTCATTCCTGGAGCCAACCCTATTGCCAAAGCTCCTTATCGACTTGCACCATCCGAAATGCGCGAACTCTCAACCCAACTCCAGGAATTACTTGAGAAAGGCTTCATTCGCCCGAGCACCTCTCCTTGGGGCGCACCAGCCCTTTTCGTCAAAAAGAAGGACGGGTTGTTCAGGATGTGCATCGACTATCGGGAATTGAATAAGTTGACTATCAAGAACCGCTATCCTCCACCTCGCATCCATGATTTGTTTGATCAACTACAAGGTGCTACGTGTTTCTCCAAGATCGACCTACGTTCTGGATACCACCAGCTACGTATTCAGGAAGAGGATATACCAAAAACCGCGTTTCGTACTCGATACGGTCACTACGAATTCGTTGTCATGCCTTTCGGTTTAACCAACGCCCCAGCGGTTTTCATGGATCTGATGAATCGCGTGTGTAAACCATATCTCGACTGTTTTGTCATCGTATTCATCGACGATGTCTTGATCTATTCCAAATCGAAAGCCGAACACGCACAACATCTACGTTTGGTTCTTGAGTTACTCCAGGGGAACCAACTCTATGCCAAGTTCTCCAAGTGTGAATTCTGGCTGGAGGAAGTTCAGTTCATGGGTCACATTGTAAATAGTCAAGGCATTCACGTCGATCCTGCAAAGATTGAAGCTGTCAAGAGTTGGGTTACACCTAAGAATCCGTCTGAAGTCCGCTCTTTTCTCGGACTAGCCGGCTATTATCGACGATTTATCGAAGGATTCTCGAAGATCGCTGTACCGCTTACCTCTCTTACGTATAAGGATCAGCCTTTTGTCTGGGGAACCAAACAAGAGACTGCCTTCCAAACCCTCAAGCACATGCTTTGCAACGCTCCTGTCCTCACACTGCCCGACGGGAACAATGATTTCATTGTCTACTGTGATGCTTCCAACCTTGGTCTTGGTTGTGTTCTCATGCAACGGGACAAGGTCATAGCTTACGCATCTCGTCAGCTCAAAATCCACGAGAAGAACTATACAACCCATGATCTCGAGCTAGGCGCAGTTGTTTTTGCATTAAAGATTTGGCGACACTACCTGTATGGTACCAAGTGTACGATCTTCACCGATCATAGGAGCCTACAACACATCTTTAATCAGAAAGAACTTAATATACGTCAACGCCGATGGGTAGAACTTCTCAACAATTACGACTGTGAGATCCGTTATCACCCAGGCAAGGCGAATGTTGTTGCCGACGCACTTAGCAGACGGAGTTACCTGCTTAGCACCCATTCAC
Source organism: Helianthus tuberosus (assembly GCA_030545235.1). Classification (NCBI taxonomy): domain Eukaryota; kingdom Viridiplantae; phylum Streptophyta; class Magnoliopsida; order Asterales; family Asteraceae; genus Helianthus; species Helianthus tuberosus. Next base: position 19,534 of record JARYGA010047513.1, read on the forward strand.
ACGGGGGTTGTTAAGGATCTTTTACTTGCATGGATTATGGTGGTAATCATGTATTGCGAACTGCCTCGGGCAGTCAACCCATAGTCATTGGTATCGATGGATCTATGTCGATAATTAACGTGCTTTATTTCACTATGTATACGTGCTGGTTATGCGTAAACGAATTTGAACTCTATATGCTATTATCAAACTTGTATGCTCACCTTTACATTTTATGTATTGACCTTTATTTTAACGTATGTGACAGGTGCTTAGGACGCATATGTGGTAGGAATTTGAAGCTAGAATAATGCTTTAGAGCCCAACAAATAGTTGTCTGTAGATAACGAATCAAGGGTGTCTAGAAGCAGATAAACAATTGCTATCTATTTAAATCTGAGTTGTCGGAACAGAATATTTGACTGGATTTATGTCTATAATAATAATTTTGCTGTTTGAGATACGGTATGGGACGTATTATTTAAATTGAATAGTATCGATAATTGTTATTGAAACTTCTGGACAATCTGTTTTGCTCAGTGCCGCGCCCCGATGATTCCGCCATCGGTTGGGGTGTGACACAAGGGGACCCTTCGAGGGTCACAACATATCGAGGCAGGGTTCGTTCAAGAAGAATTCAAAATGATATGGATCTTAACTACCATGGTGAACCCCAGGCACGTCGATGCAGCAGATGCGGAGAAACCGGGCACAACAGGAAGACCTGTGGCCGATGTTAAGTTAGTATCTTGTTGTGGTTTTTTTGTTAACTGTTAGGTGTATCCTCCTATGTTTTGTGTTTGGTATTTCTGTTTGAATTTTCAGTTGGTTTAATTTAACAATTAAGACATTTGTTCCAAATTCACTAACAAACATTAAACACAACAACACAAATATTATTGAATTGAAAATACATAAGACAGCAGCTAAGGTAGAATATGGTGGGGTTGAAAAAGATGAATCAGAATCTCTATCGTAATTCTGATACTGCTCCCATGGATCATCACTAACCACTGCATCATCTGATAACGCGTTTGAGTCTCGATCGCTGTCGGATGGCTCAGAATGCCTACAGTAGTAGTGGTGTCCATACCTGCATATGGGTCGAATAAGACCAGGTAAGGCTGCCCCCCTTTCGACAACTGAGATGTACGGGCTGCTAGGGTTTTGTGGTACTGCCATGAAGGAAGTTTGATTTTGATTTTCCTGACTATGATGATCTGGATGGTAACGATGTTGGTCTAGCATTGAAGGTCTGGGAGGGGCATGTAGCTGTTCAGTGGAGGGGAGCACACTGTTAGGGTTTGCTTGTCGAGCAATATGGTTATAGTTGGTTTGGGATTCAAGAAAGTTATGGTTGGGTTGTGGTTGAACAGAGTTACGATTGGGTTGTGGTTCAACACTTGCAGGGTTTGGCTCCCCTTCATGTATATGCAAATGAAAATGAATGTGTAATTCGTTAACACCATCTGCCATCCGAATGACTTGTGAGGTGAGGTGAAGATGTGAAGACATATTGGTGTGATAGGTGGTATTTATAGAGAGGAGAAATGTAGGGGTGGGTAATTATTAGAATACTAGTAAACATAACCTAGTGATACAATAAACGAGAATAACCTTCCACTAAAGACAATCCAGATGAGGACATAAAGTGCTGATACAACAAACAACAAAAAACATTCAACTAAACACCACTACAACAAACATCCTGCAATAAAACGAGCAACCCTATTTCCAATGGCAGTCAACTCTAGATGATAGTTCCGAGTCTAACTCTTCTCAGAATATGGGTTGTGCCAAACACAGGACCAATCTTCTTCTTCTTCCTCATAGTTCCAAGCATCCTTCAGGACTTCTGGGTCGTAATCCTCCTCCAGGTTAGGGTTGAAATCAAACTGTTGATTGTCATAGGTCCAAACTTTTTTTACAACGGGGATTTCTTCAACTTGTTTCTTTTTTCCAAGAACGTCCTTCTGTTTCGCTAGTTAATGATTCACAACAACACCAGAAGACGATCCTCCTACCTCGACAGCTTCAGATTTTTTCGATTTCTTTCCTTCCTCCAAATCAGGAAGCTTTGGGGGTAGTTCCCGTTCCAAACAAGCTTTGATGTCTTCTTCACTCATGCAGTTGTTTTGAAAGTGGGAGAACGGAGGTAACCGTTTCTTACCATTCCGCTTATCCATTACTAAGAAATTGTATTGCAAAGAAGAGTGATCAGGACCCATGGAGGGCTGTTTTGCAAGGGATTTTATAGAGAAAAAGTTAGGGGTAAAAACGTAATTGTAGTTTCAACTGGTCTAAAGTGATATGGAAGGGGTTGCTAGCACCTTCAGTAATGTTGATGTTTAAACCTAACATTGATGTTTAAACCTTAGGAACACTTCATACGAAGACTCGTCTCTTTTTCTGTGCAGACACCACATGATGTCTGTTGTTCAGACTTTACTTGGTGTCTGCAAAGAAAAAAAGATACGAGTCTGCGAGAAGACTGAATATCAGCAAAAGGAACCACTTTATCTGAAACAACAAATTTAGGTGACTTTTTATAGATGAAACAGTGACCTAGTAGAAGATTTCTGGATGAAACAGCGACCTAGTATAAGATTTATGGATGAAACAGCGACCTAGTATAACATATCGGGATAAAACAGCGACCTAGTATAACATTTCCGGATGAAACTTCAACCTAGTATAAGTTTTCTGGATGAAACAGCGACCTAGTATAAGATTTCTGGATGAAACAGCGACCTAGTTTAAGATTTCTGGATGAAACAACGACCTAGTATAAGCTTTCAAACATAAATAGTGACTCATACCCCCATCTCGAATTGCACCAACCACACACAATAAATGGGGGACCCGGAAGACTCGTTGTTGGAGTTGGAGGAAGTTCCCGATACCCCCCTGAAAAGATCCCCAGAAAGACACACTGGTATTATTACCCAACAGAAGAGTCTAGATCGTGGTCAAAAAATGTAATGGCGTTCTATCATAACAGAGATACTTCTTTCTGTTATAGCGGATTCCTTGGAAGGAGACAACTCGTATCCAAGTTTTGGGGTGCCCTACTTGAATACGAGAACAACGGTTACTTGTCGGCACTGGTAAGGAGTATAAATATAGGTTCTCCGAAAAATATGTTTTATTCTTATGTTATAAAACTTTCCCCGTTGTAGCATGTGTGTGGGTGGGTGACGAGAATGATGAGGTTCAGATGGATTTTAGTAAAAAAAATCTAAAAAACCAGAACAACTGTTTCCATGGATGATTCTCCCACCGCAATTCCTGGACCTTTTGGGTGAGAATCCGAACCACCGTGCGTCACCTTTTGCCATTCGATTAAAGAAACATCACCCTCCATTTTGGGACATCGATACGGTAACACTTACATCCCCCACTTTTATTTTAAAGCAAATATGTTTAACTTATATATTTTTGTCTCAGGTTTATATTCCAATTTGTGTTGACCTTCAAGACTGGTTCATGGTTCGTGTTAATATGCGGACACTTCACCTTACCTTGTATTTTACTGGGACATGTGCTTCAAGTGTTTCTGATGGGTCAAGCTTGATTCAAGTTAAGGTATACCCAACCCTAATAAAATTTGAATCGTTATTCAAAACATTTTTGGAACAAATATCCTACTGGGAACATTCTGGACGCCCATATGTGGAAAAGACAATGGTGACACATACTGAAGTTTGCCAACATCAGAAGGAAAACCGAGCACCTGATTCAGGGGTGTTAGTTTGTATGTTGTTAACTAAACTGGTTAATGACGAAGAGGTCGGGATTGGGGGAGATCTTTTCGAGGCTTGCACGAAATACAGACGAGAGATGGCGGATGAGTTTTATACAGCTCATTTTTCACCCCCAAATGTGTAATAAAACATGCAATGCTTTATCATATTTGTACTAGGTTTAAATTATTAAATATCTTGATCCGGCACTTTTTTATATAGAAAATCAAAATATGGCTTTTAGGCCCATTTTGCCCCCCCCCCCCAAACGAGGGGAAACGACCTCCGGCGAGATGACGCCACTCGCCCAAGTCCTTATTCACCCTAGCATAGAACACGGAGAAACCCGGTGATGTTGACCTGCAACGCACCAGTGAGAAAACAGACTCAGAAAAGGCAAGGATGGCCCTTTTGTCAAAAAGCAAAAAATGGCTACTAGGCCCGTTTTGGCCCCTCCAAACGAGGGGAAACGACCTCTGGCGAGACGACGCCACTTTCCAAAGTCCTTATTCAGCCTAGCATAAAACATGGAGAAACCCGGTGACGGTGACCTGCGACGCACCGGTGAGAAAACAGACCCAGAAAAGGCAAGGATGGCCTTTTTTGTCAAAAAGCAAAACATGGCTTTTAAGCCCGTTTTGCCCCCCCCCCCCCCCAAACGAGGGGAAACGACCTCCTACGAGACAACGCCACTTGCCCAAGTCCTTATTCACCCTAGCATAGAACACGGAGAAACCCAGTGACGGTGACCTGCGACGCACCGGTGAGAAAACAGACTCAGAAAAGGTAAGGATGGCCCTTTTTGTCAATAAGCAAAAAATGGCTATTAGGCCCGTTTTGGCCCCTCCAAACGAGGGGAAACGACCTTCACGAGACAACGCCACTGGCCTAAGTCCTTATTCACCCTAGCATAAAACACGGAGAAACCCGGTGACGGTGACCTGCGACGCACCGTTTAGAAAACAGACTCAGAAAAGGCTATGATGGCCCTTTATTGTCAAAAAGCAAAAATGCAAGAATATGAGGAAACATTATATTTTTATTTTAAAGATAGTACGAAAGTACAATTCATAAACCAAAACAACATTCATCCTACATACAACGCCATCTATAAAGCTCGTTAGCCATGTGGCAACGGTAGTTGATACAATCCTCTTCTACGTCACTTTCATCAATGAGCGACTTACCTCTTACAAGGTTCTCCATCATCATACAGACAAGCACCCCTGAATTAGCAATGTTACCATTGTCCTAAGGCACACCATCTTGAACAAAACCAAATGAAACTTTTTTGTTTGTGCAGTATTTCGAGTTTCGCCAATAGTGGAGTTGGTCAAGAAAATGCTTGAAGAAAATTGGAAAAATGTCCATGACGTTTTCAACCAGCCGTCGTTTTTCATTTCCCCATCTTTTATCAGTCCAATATTGTGTTATTTCCATGTTAAACATATCAACACGGAATAGTAACCAGTCCTCCTGCTTAATCCATATCGGAATATACAAATAATCAACCTCCCAAAATGGAGGGTACGGTTCCTTCCTTCCCGCCATGTCTACCGCTCTTAAACAATCCTTCATATAACACACGTCTTCAAAAAATTATGGAGGTAAAACCGTCCAACGCAATTTCCTTGACGGGTCTTTTAAAAGTTTAGACTGTCGTAGCCGCATTAGCCTTAACGTCCACGCTTGAACATGCTGCCATAAAAATAATATATCTAATCGGTGATTTGTATAATAAAAATTAATAATGGTAGGATTGGAATTACAATGTCATTTAGGCATCCATTAGATTCGTAGCCTAGTAGGCTACCCCAAAAGCTTCTACGTAGCTGCATTTCCCCTAAAAAGCGAGAATAACAAAAAGGGGGATCCCCGTTAAGGTAAAAATCAACAGCATCCCTTGACCAATTTTCGGACTTGTCGGTTAGAAATGCAAAAAAGTTTCTTTCTGGAGGGTTGCCACCAGGTTTACTCGAATGAGCGGACGACCCGGGGTTATTTAGGATAACGTTTCAGGTCGGCTTGGGAAAAGACGAAGTGTTAGAACGACCGCTTGGACGTCTTAATTTGATTAGAATCGAAAATGAGTTTCTCTAGACCACATGCGAATTGTCTTGTTCATCAGCTACTTGATTATCACCTTGGTTTGCCATAATTGATAAAGGTGGTTGTGGTTTTTGTGGAGTTGTTATACTTGGTGGGGGTATTTATAGTGGGTGGAAATTCAATTAAATGTCATTTTTCTTTTTGAGAAAAATGCATATTGGTTAAAAATTGTGAAATGTCTTTTATACCCTTAATGATAAACAGATATAAATCCCTCATTCCCTAAATCGATCCAACTGATTTACTTCTATTCTTTTGTGGCTCCCTGATTTCATACGAACCCTAATTCCCAAATCGATCCAATCTGAAGATGTCTCAAAAATCCGTTGCAAGCTCCAACAAGAAATTATCTCAGGGCGGGGAAGCTTCTCAATTCCTCTGTTCATGTGGTGCAGCGACTTGGTACAAGGTTTCAAAGACTGAAGCTAATCCAAATCGTCGCTTCTTATGCTGTGTAAGTTAAAATTATAGTTGATTGAAGTTAATTATATGGCTATTTCCTGATTGTTTTGTTTTTACAAAAGAAAGATTGTGGTTTTATAAGGTGGGCTGATACACCTTCATCTCCAACTCCATATCCATGCCCTGGTTGTGAGAAGGTAATACCAGCACTGTTAAGGAGCATGGAAAACAAAGATGATTTGGCAATTAAAAAAGCTAAGGAAGTGATGTTTTTGAAGATGTGTTTATTGTTTACTTGGTACATGATTGTGGTGGTTTATGTGTTTTTAGTTTAAGTTTTAGAAGTTCAGTATCAGTTTAGTTTGAACCAGTTATTGATGTCTTTTTTTGGTTAATGTAATGAACTTTTTAATGCTATGAAATTTGTTCAGTATCAGTTTACTTTGAAAAATAAAATAATAGTAAAATATATTGCACAAATAACAACAACAAAAAACACAATATATTAATTCGAAATGTATTACATTCTTAAACCAGTTAACTATGGGTCATTCGCTGGAAACAGGTTCAAGTCGACACCCCAGTTTAAGGGGTTTGGTTCAGGATTTTGATAACGGGTCCGGTGATATTCGTTACTTTGGTTATGGGCCCAGTACTGATAGTCTGTTTCGCTGTCCGGTATAAAGGTGATCATCTGTGACGAGGGGGTAACAAACCCTGCCTGACTTATGTTGGGCTCCATGATCTATGACGAGGGGGTAACAAACCCTGCCTGACTTATGTTTGGGTCCACAAACTGATTGTTGTTACCCATCATTTTGTTGGAAGTCCAATAA
>JARYGA010047514.1:0-23344 GCA_030545235.1 Helianthus tuberosus
TTTGATACCCAAGAATAGTTTGGTTGCAAAATACGCATAAATACGTATTTTGACCGAAACTATGACTCGTCAGTACACCTAATCAACATGGTAATCACTAGGTATAGTCACAAGGGACTATGACCATCGTGATTACGCTCACGTTGTGAAGTTCAAACGAACTTCGTGTTGACCATTGACTGGTCAAAGCAGAAAGTCAAACACTGTTTGACTTTCATGCTTGAAATACATGAACAAGGATGAAGGAAACTTACAAAAGGTCCAAGCTATGAAGATTTGAACTAAAAAATTCTCAGGTATGAAGCTTCACAAGGAGAGCTTCAACTTAGAGAAGATGATTGAGATCAAGTATGAAGAAGATGAAGTGAAAATGGTGGGTTTATATAGATTTTCCACAACTGTTAGGATCGTTCCTCGATAATGGAGCTTCGATCTGGACCACACATGTAAGGCACATGGTTTTGGAATACTAGGGGTGCCCAAAACCATCACACGGTATTAAAAAAGTTACACTTAGGCCCCTGAGATTCAACCTGGGTGCTAAAATTGAACTTTCTGTCCAGATGAGGCGGTGGCGTCACGCCACAGCAACACCATATAGTTGTGGTGTAGTGCCACCACCTACCAGTAACCAGAAACTTTGCTAAATTGTCAGGTTTGGTCCCTTCAACACTTTTGATCCGTTTTCGATGCGTTTAAACCCCGTTAACCCCATTTCAAGGCTCTAAAATGAATTTAAAGTATATGGAACATGAAATATGCTCAAAAACATCTTGGATGTCGGTTCGTTTGGCCGTACGGTTGCGTTGTTGGGTTAATTACGACGAAACACGAACGGACGCAAAAAACGATCCAAATTACGCGACGAATGAGAATTGAGCATTCCAATCACTAAAATAAAATATTTTAATGATTACATAAATTTTTGGATGTCCGGATATGTTCAGAACGTAAGATATGCGCGAAAATGCAAACTTATGCACTTTTTGACTCTTTTAGTCCCTGATTGACCAAGTAAGTTTATTTTTGCACACCGAACCCCTAAAAGCCTATTTCTAAGCTATGTAAAGGATATTTATGGTATGTTTAAATTATGGTCAAGTTCCGGAAAGTTCGATACCATACGAATCAGCAGACTTTTGCAGTTTGACGCAATTAGTCCCTGTGATCGAATAAACTTGATTTCGACACACCAAACCTTCCAAAACTTATTTCTAAGTTATGTAAAGGTATGTTAAGCCTATGTCACTGTTCCGGAGTGTTTGTTGCATTAAACTGATTACATTCACGCATCAGTTCGTGTATAACCTTCCAGAAAGCGATTTAAAGCTCGAAATCGAACAAGAATTGATATGTGCAAATGATACACATATTTATACAAATCCCAACTATGAAACTCAATATTTCATTGATTTGGTATTTGTTTGATGCTTGCAGAGGCACAGATGTCACATCTAGGCCTTGGTTGTGTTCTCATGCAAAGGAACAAAGTCATACATAGCCTACGCGTCAAGACAATTGAAAATCCATGAGAAAAACTACACGACTCATGATCTTGATTTAGGCGTTGTGGTTTTTTCTCTCAAGATTTGGAGACACTACCTTTACGGAACAAAATGTGTGGTTTTCACTGCCCACAAAAGCCTCTAACACATCTTCGATCAGAAAGAACTAAATATGAGGCAACGGCGTTGGGTATAACTTTTAAACGACTGCGACTGCGAGATTCGCTACCATCCTGGGAAGGAGAATGTCGTAGCCGATGCGTTAAGTCGAAAAGAAAGAGTCAAGCTTCATTGTGTTCAAGTTCGATCTGATATTCAAACCCGCATTTCTCAAGCTCAACGTACTTGTTTATCACAGAACTTGATGGGTAAGGAATTTCCATATCATCTTACGCCTCATCTTGAACTGAAGGACGATGGGTTATTATCTCATGGACCGTTTGTGGGTTCCGATTCAAGACAATATCTGCACCTTGTTGATGGATGAAGCTCATAAGTCTCGTTATTCAATTCATCTTGGTGCAGACAAAATGTATAAGGATCTTCGAACCCAGTATTGGTGGCCGGGAATGAAGAAAGACATTGCCTTATATGTATCCAAATGCCTTACTTGTCTGAAGGTTAAGGCAGAACATCAACATCCCTCTAGTTTATTGGAACAACTAGAGATACCGGTTTGGAAATGGGAAAACATTGCCATGGATCTCATTACCAAACTACCGCGCACTAGTAGAGGTCATGATGCCATTTGGGTAGTCGTTGACCGTCTGACAAAATCAGCGCATTTCTTGCCAATCCGTGAGGATCTATCTGCTGACAAGCTTGCCAAGATCTATGTAGATGAGATTGTATCCCGACATGGTGTTCCTTTGAATATCATATCAGACCGAGACGCTCGATTCTTATCTCACTTTTGGAGAACCATGCAGTCTGCTATCGGAACCCAACTCAATTTGAGCACAGCTGATCATCCTCAAATGGACGGACAATCCAAAAGAACAATCCAGACATTAGAGGATATGCTTAGAGCCTGTGTGATCGATTTTGGTAGTAGTTGGGATTTGCATCTTCTGTTGATCGAATTCTCCTACAACAATAGTTATCACTCTAGCATCAACATGGCTCCTTTCGAAGCTTTATACGGTCGAAAATGTCGTTCCCTGGTCTGCTGGAATGAGATTGGTGAAACTCAGCTCACTGGACCTGAACTCATTCTAGAGACTACAGACAAAGTCAAGAAAATTTGCGACAACCTCTTAACAGTTAGAAGTCGTCACTAGAGTTACGCGGATAGACGACGCAAGCCTTTGGAATTCCAAGTCGGTGATCTTGTCCTAGTCAAGGTATCCCCTTGGAAAGGTGTAATCAGATTTGGAAAGAAAGGTAAACTTGCACCACGATATGTTGGACCATTCAAGATCGTTGAAAGAATCGGAAAAGTGGCTTACAGACTTGAGCTGCCTCCTGAACTTGGAAATGTTCATCCAACTTTCCACGTGTCCAATCTTAAAAAGTGTTTGGATGAAAAAAACCTCCACATCCCCCTTGATGAAATTCGCGTCGATAACACAATGCACTTCGTCGAGAAACCTGTGGAAATCATGGACCGTCAAGTCAAGAAGCTCAAGCGCAAGCGCATATGGATAGTCAAAGTTCGCTGGGAATCCAAACGTTGCCCAGAGTTTACTTGGGAACAAGAGGATCAAATGAAGGCGAAGTATCCACACCTTTTCCCACAAGTTTCCTCTAATTAAATTTCGGGATGAAATTTCCTAAAGTAAGGGAGACTGTGACATCTGTGTATTTTAATCCGTGTACACTTCCGAACAAGTATTTATTTAATAAAATATGGTGTTTTAATTCCAATAGTTGTTATTATTTGTGACATTTACACGTTTTCAACCATTGTTCAATTCTGAACACTCAAACCTTTTCTGGAAGTGAAATCGTAAACCGTTACATAAATGTAATCAGTTTAATGCGACGTACACTCCGGAACAATGACATAAGCTAAACATACCCTTTACATAACTTAGAAATAAGTTTTGAAGGATTAGGTATGGCAAAAACATGTGAACATAAGAACTATTTACGACGAAACTGCGTAACGAACGTTGGTGACCGCCCGGATAATATTTAAATCCCAAAAATATTCTGTTATGATTAAAATTTTAATTTTAATCATGTCCGTGTTTAAAAATAATTCAAAATGTTTAAAACGTTAATTTTCAAGTTTAAGCGCGTACGGCGTGTTACAGCGCAACACAGTGCTTATACTACGAAACGCAGACAGTCTCGGCAACTGATATTTATTTCAGTAATAATTTGGCGAGTTTCTTTTTATAGAATGATAAAAATAATTTAAAACGCCATAAACCGGGCATAAAACGCTAGGTAAAATACCTGGTATCCAGTTAAATACCCAATTTTATCAATTATAAACTATATATATGTAAGTATATGTAAGTGAATGTGTGTGAAATCGTGTATACTTGGGATATATGCCACCTCTCACCATATGTTGACACATGTTTGCTTGCATGCATTCTTGATATTCACCATGTCTTGATAAATTCAAGGAAATCTATTCAAACCTTGAATCAAAAATCACTCCACCCTCTCTCTCTTATCCATTTTCGTTTTTCAACTTTCCTTGAAGATCCAAGCTCATTCCAAGTTAGTTTTAAGCACTTTTGAATATCCAAAGGTGTTTTCAAGGTGTTTTTAGCAAGAACCAAGCTCCATATCATCCCACTTTGTCAAAAACCAACCAAAATCTTGAAGGTATAATTTTTTTTAATCCTTGTTCTTGATTTTCAGTGATATTGATGACGATAGAAGTTTGTCAAGATTCTTAGATTTATTCACAAACTTGAAACTAAAAGGAAATGGGTTTTTACACAAAATAAAAATGGAAGTATATCTGTGTATATACATAACCGTATGTATGTATGTATGTATGTATGTGTGTATGTATCTGAGATTTAGTTTGATTTTTTGATAAATACTTGTTTAGATTGTTTGCTTGCATGAACAAGATTATGTGCAAATATGTTAGAGATATAAAGAAATGATTGAATCATGAGTTATAATTTGAAATAATGATAATATATTGACATGTAAATAGCCGAAAATTTATTAGACATGTTTGAGAATTTTTAAGTTGTTCCATGTTCTTGAATGATAGTTAAAATGCAAATGTTTGATGATTTGTGCATGATATGATGAATGTCCAATCAAATTAGTAAGTAAAAATGAATAAATTACATGTTTGATGCATTTAAATTCATATGAAATGATGATGATATGATAGTGTGCTTTAGATACTTGTACATAAGAATGCATGTTGATTTAAAGCTCAAGAAATGATAAAAAAAAATGATTGTATGACAAAAATGTTTTAGAACAGATTATAAACACTAAAAATAACATTATTTGGTATATTATAAGGGTGAGGGTATTGATACACCCCTACTTTTCAAGTGCACACCCCCTAGAGGTGGCATATAGGGCAATAAGGGGAGTATTTAGTGTGAAAACAATTAATGTGCCAGAAAAAGTGTTTTGATAAGCCTCTCATTGCCCTATGAGAGGCGTATAAGGTTGTGGTAGTTGGAGCATTAAACCCTATACGCCTCTCATTGAGCAATGAGAGGCTTATCGGCACGACTTTTGATGAATTTAAGGTATAATTACTGACATGAAACGAGTTCAGTCTGAAAAAGCGTGAAAGTGGCCCATATGACCCTTATCGACCTACATGACCCTTATCGACCAAAAATGTTTATTTACCCAAAACATACGGGATTTATGGCTTTCAAAAATTTTCAAACTCGTAAAATTCCGATGAAATGATGAAAATTCTTAACTAAATAATTTGGTTGAGACCGTGAAGCATAAAGTTGTCGTTTTGGGACATTGGTAATATTTTTCACGAAGATTCAAACCAGTCGTACGTCTCTGAAAGCGTTTGGTTATCCGGCGTTGATCGAGGTGAGGAGGAGGTTGTGTCCATGCCTCGTTGTGATGACGGTGGTGCGCGACCCGTGTTACCTGACTTGAACCAGATGTTTGTAGATGAGGTGGAACCATCTTACATTGCCCAAAGTTATCCACGACACGAATACGGGACTTACCATTCGTATACGGAAAACAAACACAAGTTAGAGTATGAGGAAGGTGCTAAGGAGTATGATAAAAATGATAACGAAGTCGAAGAAGGTGCTAACGACTTTAAGGAAAATGATAACGAAGTCGAGGAATGTGCTAAGGACTTTGAGGAAAATGATAATGAAATTGAGGAAGGTGTAATGCACTTTGAGGCGGGTGTTGACGACGACGAACCTGCTAACGAGGAAGGTGTTCACGACGACGGACGTGCTAACGAGGAACATGCTAACGAGGAAGGTGCTAATGACGAGAAAAAAGACAAAAAAGGTATGACATAACCTTCAATTACGTGTTATTCGTGTTATATAATGTTGATATAATTTTAGAGTGGAAAAAAAGATTTTGTATACGTGTTATTCGTATGTATATAATTTTTATTAGGTAGGAGAAATCTAGAAAATGTTTGACCCGTCCCGACCTTAACCCGAACCCGACCCGAAAATTGTGTCATGCATATTAACCCGTTTTTGTTATCATTTTGGTGAAATATTATAGTTATATATAATTTTTATTAGGTAGGAGAAATCTAGAAAATGTTTGACCCGTCCCGACCTTAACCCGAACCCGACCCGAAAATTGTGTCATACATATTAACCCGATTTCGTTATCATTTTGGTGAAATATTATATATGTTCTGGTGAAATATTTTGTTAAAAATAGATTACTTAGGCTTGTAAATGAACCGAACGAACACGAACGAGGCATGCATACTGATTAAAAATAGAAAATGTATGACACGAAATTTCATACAAACCCAAAAATGTGTCATACATATTAACCCGAACCCGATGTTGAACCCGAGTTTTTTTATTGTTTTTTCGAAAAATTAATATATTAATTTAATTTATGTGGATTTCTAATGAACCTTTTTTTTGAGGTATTTGGGTTACTTGAAGAATTGGGTATACAAAAGAGAAGTTGCGAAAGGTTACGTCATTGTGACCCAACAAATGAGGAAAAAAGGCGAAGGTGCGTCAGCAAGGACAGTGAAGATATGGTTGCAATGCGATCGTGGCGGTGAACCCAAAAGTAAAGCATCAGTTCGGCGTTCCGGTAGCAAAAAGGTTGGCTGTCCTTTTAGTCTGATAGGGAAACTAAACTCAAGTAGTGGTAATTGGAGCCTTGTGGAGAAGAAAAACATTCACAACCATGAGCCTGCTGAATTTCTCGAGGGCCACGCGTTTGCTAGAAGGCTGACCCCGGACGAAGAATCACTGGTGGAGAGACTTTATCTGCAAAACATGGAGCCTACAAATATACATTTAACCATAAGAAATCAGTACCCACATAGCGTGTGCATTCTACAAGACGTACAAAACATGATTAAAAAGATTAAACGCAAAATGTACGACGATCGAATTCCAATGCAGATATTGGAGAGAATGTTGCAAGAAGAAAGGTACGTTTATTTCACCAGAGTGAATCCCTCCACAAACTCGGTCGAGGAGGTTTTTTTCGTTCATCCGGACTCGTACAACATGTGGCGTGCATTCCCACATGTGTTGATGATTGATGCTACCTACAAGACGAATGAGTATAAGCTTCCGTTTATTCAAGTTGTCGGTGTGACATCGACACACAAGTCTTTTTGTGTGGCTCATGTGTTTGTCTCTAAAGAAAAAAAAAAGATAACTTCTTATGGGTCCTGGAGAAGCTCAAAGAATTGTTGGTAGATTGCATGGAACCACGTGTAATTGTGACAGATAGGGATCAAGCTTTGATGAATGCTTGCGATAAAGTATTCCCAAAAGCTTCTAAATTGCTATGTAGGTGGCACATCTCACAGAATATTCTAAAACTCTGTCGGCCAAAATTTACGGATGAAGACTGGAAAATATTCAAGCTTTCTTGGTCTCGACTGTGTAGTTCTCCCACTCCGACGCTATACAATTATAACTTTCAGCAGCTTTTCACGCGACTGTTTAACGACAAATGATCAGGTACATATTATATTAGTTTACATACATTCATCCTACATATATACATACAAACATTACAAATCATTGTATTCAATTTTTTTTCAGATGTTCTGGATTATTTGTATGATGTGTGGCTGAAAGATTATAAAGAAAAGTTCGTTTCAGCTTGGACTAACACAGTCCCCAATTTTGGTCAACATACAACCAACAGAGTTGAAAGCCAACATTCTAAGTTTAAGAGATACATTAAAGGGCCAAACAACTCGCTCCAGAGTTGGCAAAGTTGTAGAGTCACAAAAGATACAAATAAAACTTAGTTTTCAGGAGAGCAGGTTCGTGCAAATGGGGGACCACAGATTTCCATTTTTTGACAACCTACGCGGTAATGTTTCCCAAAAAGCCTTAGAGTTATTGGTTGTCGAGAGGAAGAAGCTACATGCGTTGAGGGTAGTAGGGGGGACTTGTGGCCACCAGCTTTCTACGGGTTGTGGGTTGCCATGTGCTTGTCAGATCGAGTGGTGGGAAAATACAGGTAACATAGCAACTATTACATATGCTTCGATCCATAGAATATAATCATCATTATACTTCATGTTTTAACAATGATTCTTGAAAAATAGGTTGCAAAATTCCACTTGCCGCGATAGACAAATTCTAGACAAAACTTGATTTTTCGACAGAAAAACTTAATCAAGACGAGTGTAATATTCAGGCGGAAATGGATAGACTTACACAACAACTATAGACGCAGCCACCTCTAGTGTTAAAAAGTATGTTGTCGAAGATGAAAGCGGTGTTGAATCCAAGTATGACTGACCATCAACCGCCTGAGGTACAACAAGATACCCGGGGGCGCCCAACTACGAAAGCAAAACAACAAAAGAATGAAGACCTTGCGAGACGTAAAGATAAACAACCCGAATCACAGAGGAACGACTACACTCAAAAGCCAAATGTGCGACGTAGTCGTTCAAAGAAAAACAAAGAAGAAAAAAATACACTTCCGATTATAGATAAAGACTTTCCACTATTGGCCGGGCACAGGTACGTACGTATATACATACATATATTTAGAATTCTTTTTCATTTTTTTATTTTTTAATATTTTTTAGTTTTTTATTTTTTTGCCAATTATAGGTACAAAAACATGATCGAGCGTTTTAAGGATTGGCTTCCATCTAGCTATCGGAGATACATAACACATATCGAAGATGCCCAGCCGGACGGTAACTGTGGGTTTCGATCCATAGCTATGGGTTTGGGGTATGACCAGAACCAGTGGAAGTGGGTCCGCCAAGAGCTACTCGACGAGATGTTCATTAACAAAAAGCGTTGGGGGCATATACTCGAATCATTGGACAAGGGATGTTACGAAAATGTGTATCGATCGATAAATTGGTTAAATGTTGAACCTGCACCTATGGCATGCTGGATGTTGTTGCCCTACATAGGGTTGTTGGTGGCTCAAAAATTTGGGGTGATTGTTCAACATTTAAGCAACGGTGTTTGTCAAACTTACTTCCCGATGTTCGATGGACCGCAGGTTTACTCGAACCATTCCATTTTAACGATTGCTTACGTCGAAGATAGCCATTTAATCATGGTTAAGTTAGCGGATGATAGCCCGATACGAGTACCAAATGGACTTTGGAATATATACCGAAGTATGGAAGTTATGGAATGGGAGACAATGTACATGTCTCGTATTGCACAGGGTAGAGCGTTACTACGTAGTAATAGAACTCGACAAAAAGAAGTTATTGACTTGTGTTAGGTGTAGCATCCGTGAAACATAGTGTACGCAACGAATTTATTAATGTTTCTCTTTAATATAATTTAAATATATTGTAACATCCGTCAAATATAGTGTACGCAACAATTTTTTATAATTTTTTTTAATTAAAGTGCTTCATATAAAAGAAAGGAGTACAAAATAAAAAAAAAACTATTGTTTTAAAGGGATTCAAAATTGTTGACTCAAATTAAAATAAAAATAAAATCTGTTATTGTTATTTTTAATAAAAGGAACTAATTTTAATATAAATAAATAAATAATAAAAATGTCAAAAATGCAAAAAAACCGGCCATAAACCAGTTTCAACGCGGCTCGAACTCGTGACCTCCCAGTTAAATGCACCCGTCCCTTCTGGGACAAGTGTCTCACCCATTGATTATCCCGATTATTATTTCTCTTATACTAAGTTTTATAGATTCAAAATTCAAAAAGGAAAGTACAACTCCTATACGCCGCTCATTGAACCATACGGGTCTCATGGAACACAAACACTTTCCCAACTTCAATAAAGGGGTAAAATAGATCTAAAATTTGAAAACTCACACACTAAAACACCAGGAACACACACACAAACGCTCTGGACCACACGATTTTCACAAGACAAACTCTGGACCACACGATGAAGGTTAGTTTGTATTCCAAATTTTGTTGCTTAATCTTCAACCTTTTTTTATTTTTTGGTTTTATTTCCACCGTTTGTGGTGGTGTTGGGTTTGACGGTGGTTGGGGATTGACGGCGGTGGGTGATTGACGGCGTTGGGGGATTGGTGGCGGTGAGGATTGACGGTGGTGGGGGATTGACTGTGGTGGGGAATGACGGCGGTGGTGATTGATGGCAGTGGTGGTGGTAGTGGTGGTGGTGGTGGTGGTGGTGGGTGTGGTGGTGGTGGTGGTGGTGGTGGGGATTGACGGCTATGGTGGTGGTGGTTGTGGTGGTGGGGATTGACGGCTGTGGTTGTGGTGGTGGTGGTGGTGGGGATTGACGGCTGTGGTCGTGGTGGTTGTTGTGGTGGTGGTTAGGTGGGTGTGGTGGTGGCTGTGGTAGTGGTTAGGCGGGTGTGGTGGTGGCTGTGGTGGTAGTGGTGGTGGTGGTTAGGCGGGTGTGGTGGTGGCTGTGGTGGTAGCGTAACCCTACCCGACCCCCGGCCCGACACGTTTGCCGGGTCTAGACTTATATCATCGTTTTTTTTTTAATGTGCATATGTTATTTTTATTATTATATTTATTATTTTTGACAATATATTTTCGGATGTCGGGTCTAATGCTATAATTGTATGTTTTATTAACAGGATATCGAAAGTCGGGGTTTTGACGGTGGTGGTATCTTAATCCTTTTGGAGAAGTACACTGCGTTCATATTTCAGATTCAAACGCTTAACTGCGTTCGTATTCTAGATTCATGCACCAGAACGTCCACCAACGACAATGCTTCTACACCCACAATCTGTGACGCTGGAAGTAGATATATACCGGTGACTGTGAGGGTGAACTGGAATGTTCTTCCACCTCCACCAACGGCAATGTTTCTGCATCAGCAACCTCGAGGGAGAACTCCTTCTGTATGGATTGGTTCTTCATGCTGTGGAACCGGTTACTGAGAATTCTTCTGCAACAACGAGGGAGCGCCAGATCAGGTCGGAGGTTCTTCATGTGGTAATGGGGAAGCGGAAAGCACGTTTACCATGGAACGCATCCTTAAACTTGATAGCAACAATATGGTGACCGAATAGAGATCTGAATAACCGATACAGTTTCCAAGAATTTAAGAATATGTAACAGTTAGCGATTTAGGGTTTAGGGTTTAGTCGTTACATTTTGTATTAAAATAACATGTTTTGTGTATTAATATAAAACGATGTTTCGTGTATTTATTGCGTTATGGTTAATAAATGACAAGTGAAAAATAATTAAAGACGTAATAATAATAATTGATAAATAAAGTTTGACATTTTATAATACACAAAATTCATTTCATAAAATATCGTCATGGGTCAAAGACCCTACCCGACCCCCGGCCCGACCCGTTTCCCGGGACTAGATATAACATCGTTTTTTTTTAAATGTGCATATGTTTTATTATTATTATTATTTGTTATTATTATTATTATTTATTATTATTGTTATTATTATTATTATTATTATTATTGGTCAATGAGCAACTTAATATGTGCATGTGCTTTACTATTATTACTATTACTATTACTATTACTATTACTATTACTATTACTACTATACGATACGTCGGGCCAAAACGTATTTAAGCAATGGTGTTTGTCAAACTTACTTCCCGTTGGTTCGATGGTCCGGAGGTTTACACGAACCATTCCATTTTATCGATCGCTAATGTCGAAGGTGTCTATTTCATCATTGCAAAGTTAACGGGATGATTGCCTGATGTCGGTACGAAATGGACTTTGAAATACCTCACCGACGTATAGAAGCTATGGAATGAGTGAATGTACATGTATCGTATTACACAGGGTAGGGCGTTAGTAGATAGTAATAGAACTTCACGAAAAAGAATTTGTTAACTTGGCAAAGGTGTAACATCCGTGAAATATAGTGTATGCAACAATTTAAAAAAAAATATTAATTGGGGTGTTTTATAACATAAAAACCCTTAATTACCACATAAAATGTTTACAAAAATTAATTTCATATGGGTCATATAGGGCAATGAGACCCATATACAACTCCTATAAGGTGCTCATTGACCAACAAGCCTCCCCTAGTTGACACCTTATGAGTGTCTCATTGAGTAATAAGGTTTTTATGTTATAAAACACCCTAATTAATATTTTTTTTAAATTGTTGCATACACTATATTTCACGGATGTTACACCTTTGTCAAGTTAACAAATTCTTTTTCGTGAAGTTCTATTACTATCTACTAACGCCCTACCCTGTGTAATACGATACATCTACCAATACCTTTGCCAAGTTAACAATTTTTTTTTCGTGAAATTCTTTATTGTTGTTATTATTATTATTATTATTTATTATTATTATTATTATTATTATTATTGTTATGATTGTTGTTATTATTATTGTTATTATTATTATTTATTATTATTATTATTATTATTATTATTATTATTATTTATTATTGTTGTTATCATTATTATTATTATTATTTATTATTTATTGTTGTTATTCTTATTATTTATAGTTCTTATTATTATTTATTATTTATTATTATTATTGTTATTGTTATTGTTACTGTTATTATTATTATTGTTACTATTACTATTATTATTATTATTATTATTTATTGTTATTATTTATTATTATTATTATTGTTATTATTAAAATTTTTATTTATTGTTATTATTATTATTTATTGTAGTTATTATTATTATTATTATTTATTATTATTATTATTTACTACTACTATTATTATTACTATTGTTGTTGTTGTTGTTATTATTATTATTGTTATTATTTATTGTTATTATTATTGTTATTATTTATTGTTATTATTATTATTATTATTATTATTGTTATTATTGTTATTATTATTATTATTTATTATTATTATTATTATAATTATTATTATTATTGTTATTATTATTATTGTTATTATTATTATTGGTTTTAATTAATTTAATAAATTTTCGGTTATAATTAATTTAATAAATGTTTCTTTTTTAATTAGTTTAATAAATTTTTCGGTTTTAATTAATTTAATAAATTTTCTGTTATAATTAATTTAATAAATTTTCTGTTATAATTAATTTAATAATTTTTTTCTGTTTTAATTAATTTAATAAATTTTATGATTATATTAATTTAAGAAATTTTCTGTTATAATTAATTTAATAAATTTTCTGATTATATTAAGATTAAAAAAGAAAAAAACCCAAAAAATTTAAAAAACCCGCCTCTACACTCGGATCGAACTCGTGACCTTTCCCTTAAATGCACCCGTCCCTTCCACTGGGACAAGCGTCTCACCCATTTATCATCCCGATTATTAATTTTCTTATCCTTAGTTGCCGAGATTAAAAAAGAAAAATAATCTATCCGCCCCTTATTGCCCTATACGCCCCTCATTGATTCAAAAACTACTTTTCAGGTTTGACCAAATAGAGAATATATCTAAAACTTTTTTACCCCACACACTAAAACACCAAGAAACACACACTGTCTCTCTCGTATAGCTCGGCTTCGAACGTATCAACCTATACGGTCCATATTTTCATAAAAGGATAGTGTATTATTTCATCTTTTCTTTGTTTATTTTGTTTTTTTTTAATTTTGGCAGGTGGTGGGGGATTCACGGCGGTGTTAGGTTTGACGGTGGTGTTGGGTTTGACGGTGGTGGGGGATTGACGACAGTGGGGGATTGACGGTTGTGGTGGTGGGGATTGACGGCTGTGGTGGTGGTTAGGCGGGTATGGTGGTGGCTGTGGTGGTGGTGGTGGTGGTGGTTATTGACGGCTGTGGTGGTGGTGGTGGTTGTTGTTGTTATGGTGGTGGTGGTGGCGGTGGTGGTGGTGGTGGTGGTTTGTCGACTATTTAGATGTTAATTTGTTAAAAATTTGTGACAAGTTTATAAAAATTGTAAAAAGTTTGTAATATGACACGTATTATATATTAATTTTTGCAGATATGTCTTCAGACGAGGAGGAGTTTTGTGCGGCACAGGTGCCTGCATTCGATGAGATGGTCGGGGGTGATTGTTTGGGTATTCCCTATATGGACTACCCAAACAATTCTAGGGAGTATAAACGTTTTAACAAGTTGCGAAAAATGAAGGTGGGTCGGTTGGAGGGGCGTTTATCACGCGTATTGCCCAGCATTGCGGTCTGTATTACCCATTCCTTGAGGATATGCCGACCCCAGCACCACACAAGCCCTTACATCTTAGGACGATGAGAGGGATGAAGATTGCGATGAACTTTTCGGATATCAGGCATCGGTTTGTTGACGATCACCAACAAATTTATGAACCCCAACCGATAGTCCACCAGGCACTACTCGAGGCTGGGGAGGTGGAGATGTCGCATATTGCTGACGTGCCTGCTATGGATGGAGACATGGAGCCTCAGGTTGACCAGGGGCATCCGCAGGAGCCGCCACAGATTCCACAACGCGTTTATCATGCAGTGCGGTTGCCTCAGTCCACCCAACGTCTCCTTGAGAGGCTGGTGGCTGCTCAGGATGGTTTGATGGCGAGCTGGACACAACAGTTTCAGCGGATGGACAGGCGGATGGACCGGATGGGGGATTTGATGGAGTGGGTGATGGCTAGTGAGGCCGAGAGACGTACCCAGGCGGGGTTTCCGGTTCGACCCCCGCCACATCCACGAGTGTATCCGGGTTTCGACATGGAGGCAGGTCCGTCCGGGACGCAGGCAGGTGGTGGGGATGATTCTGACGACAGCGATGAGGAGATGGAGGATTAGTATTTGTATTTGTATTTGTTGGGTGAACTTTATTTTGTTAAACATTTGTGGGCATGTATGAACAAATATTTATTTCTTTTTGTTTATTTTGGTATGTTTAAACATTTGTAACTTGATGAATGTTTGTTCGTTTTGTTATTTATAGGAGTTGTATATGGGTCTCATTGCCCTATATGACCCATATGAAATTAATTTTTGTAAAAATTTTATGTGGTAATTAAGGGTTTTTATGTTATAAAACACCCTAATTAATATTTTTTTTAAATTGTTGCATACACTATATTTCACGGATGTTACACCTTTGCCAAGTTAACAAATTCTTTTTCGTGAAGTTCTATTACTATCTACTAACGCCCTACCCTGTGTAATACGATACATCTACCAATACCTTTGCCAAGTTAACAATTTTTTTTCGTGAAATTCTTTATTGTTGCTATTATTATTATTATTATTATTTATTATTATTATTGTTATTATTATTGTTGTTATTATTGTTGTTGTTATTTATTGTTATTATTATTATTATTTATTATTATTATTATTATTATTTATTATTATTGTTGTTATCATTATTATTATTATTTATTATTTATTGTTGTTATTCTTGTTATTTATAGTTCTTATTATTATTTATTATTTATTATTATTATTGTTATTGTTATTATTATTGTTATTATTATTTGTTATTATTATTATTACTATTACTATTATTATTATTATTATTATTATTTATTGTTATTATTTATTATTATTATTATTGTTATTATTAAAATTTTTATTTATTGTTATTATTATTATTTATTGTTGTTATTATTATGATTATTTATTATTATTATTATTATTATTTATTATTATTATTATTATTATTATTTACTACTACTATTATTATTATTATTGTTGTTGTTGTTGTTATTATTATTATTGTTATTATTTATTGTTATTATTATTATTATTGTTATTATTATTATTTATTATTATTATTATAATTATTATTATTATTGTTATTATTATTATTGGTTTTAATTAATTTAATAAATTTTCGGTTGTAATTAATTTAATAAATGTTTCTTTTTTAATTAGTTTAATAAATTTTTCGGTTTTAATTAATTTAATAAATTTTCTGTTATAATTAATTTAATAAATTTTCTGTTATAATTAATTTAATAATTTTTTTCTGTTTTAATTAATTTAATAAATTTTATGATTATATTAATTTAAGAAATTTTCTGTTATAATTAATTTAATAAATTTTCTGATTATATTAAGATTAAGGGTAAATTACACTTTTCGTCCTTTATGTTTGTACCTAGTTGCAATGGATGTCCTTTACCTTTAATATTTACAGCCACAGTCCTTTTTTTTAAAAACATGTTACAGCTTTCGTCCTTTAGCACTAACTTGGTTAAAATTTTCAGTTAAATTTATTTACTTAAGGGCAGTTTAGTCTTTCTACTTAATTATTTATAGTATAAATAAAAAAAATATAAAATCAAATATAAATACTTTTTTTTCTCTTTCACTCTCTCTCTCTCATTCCCTCTCTCTCTTAATTGTCTGCAGCAAAAAAAAAACAGAGGTGGGGTGATGACGGTGGCTGGTGGTGGTGGCAGGAGGTGACGGCGGCTAGAGGTGGTGGCAGGAGATGATGGCGGTGGCTCTCTCTCTCTCTCTCTCTCTCTCTCTCTCTAAGCCCTATGTCCCTCTCTTCCTCCTGTCAATTTCTACATGCAGACACAAATTCATACACACAAATCCTTGCCTATTCTCTCTCCCTCTCGATTTATATGTGCAGACAACAAACACATCACACCCGCACACAACAACAGATTCCCTCTGCTCTCTTTCTTCTTCATGTTAAAGAACCCTAACATCTCATTTCCCTCTAGTTCTTTCTTTACCCTACAAACCCTAACCAAACATCTACTTACACACCTTCTGAACTTCCTCATTCTCACTCAAACAAACAACAGAGAACACCTCTGCTCCTTCTCTTGACCCACACATCAGACCACCGGCGGCAACACACCGACAACACACCGAGTCCCCCCGTGTTACTCGATCTAACGGCCGGCCATCACCATTGCTTGGTGGCGTGCGGCGGTGATATTCATTGGGGTTCTGCTTAGAGATTCAAAAAGCAACCCCTCGTGTTACTCGATCTAATGGCCAGAACCACCGCCCGTCTCTGTACCTACGATTTTAAAGCAAACCCCCAAATCTCTAAACCCCCTCTCTCTGATGGTTCGATGAACAAGGCGGTGGTGTTATGAACAGATCTGGTGTGACGGGCGGATCAACGAGACGGGGGAGATACGACGTTGGATCCCGACGATTGATGTGGTGGTGGTGGTAGTGGGTTGGAAGAGATTTGGTGGTGTGCAAGGTTTGTAGCATTTTGGTTAGTTGAGATGATGAAGATGAAGTTCAGGTGGGATGAAGAATATGAAGTCCAGAAAATCTAGGGCTCTGATGATGGTGGTGGTGGATGTAATCTTCGGCGGTGGTGTTATGGTGGTGAGTTTGGTTGGGGAAGAAGGGTTGGGGAAGAAGGGTTGAGAGTGAGATAGATGAGATCTCAGATCTGATATTGATATGTGTTATATATATTTGTTTATTGTTTTTTATTTAATTATTTATAAATAAAAACATGAAATGACCATAATACCCTCATATGACTAGATTTAACTCAAAATTTTAACCTGGTTAGCACTAAAGGACGAATGGTGTAATGGGTTTTCAAAATAAAGGACTGTGGCTGTAATTATTAAAGGTAAAGGACATCCATTGCAACTAGGTACAAACATAAAGGACGAAAAGTGTAATTTACCCTAAGATTAAAAAAGAAAAAAACCCAAAAAATTTAAAAAACCCGCCTCTACACTCGGATCGAACTCGTGACCTTTCCCTTAAATGCACCCGTCCCTTCCACTGGGACAAGCGTCTCACCCATTTATCATCCCGATTATTAATTTTCTTATCCTTAGTTGCCGAGATTAAAAAAGAAAAATAATCTATCCGCCCCTTATTGCCCTATACGCCCCTCATTGATTCAAAAACTACTTTTCAGGTTTGACCAAATAGAGAATATATCTAAAACTTTTTTACCCCACACACTAAAACACCAAGAAACACACACTGTCTCTCTCGTATAGCTCGGCTTAGAACGTATCAACCTATACGGTCCATATTTTCATAAAAGGATAGTGTATTATTTCATCTTTTCTTTGTTTCTTTTGTTTTTTTTTTAATTTTGGCAGGTGGTGGGGGATTCACGGCGGTGTTAGGTTTGACGGTGGTGTTGGGTTTGACGGTGGTGGGGGATTGACGGCAGTGGGGGATTGACGGTTGTGGTGGTGGGGATTGACGGCTGTGGTGGTGGTTAGGCGGGTATGGTGGTGGCTGTGGTGGTGGTGGTGGTTATTGACGGCTGTGGTGGTGGTGGTTGTTGTTGTTATGGTGGTGGTGGCGGTGGTGGTGGTGGTGGTTTGTCGACTATTTAGATGTTAATATGTTAAAAATTTGTGACAAGTTTATAAAAATAGTAAAAAGTTTGTAATATGACACGTATTATATATTAATTTTTGCAGATATGTCTTCAGACGAGGAGGAGTTTGGTGCGGCACTGGTGCCTGGATTCGATGAGATGGTCGGGGGTGATTGTTTGGGTATTCCCTATATGGACTACCCAAACAATTCTAGGGAATATAAACGTTTTAACAGGTTGCGAAAAATGAAGGTGGGTCGGTTGGAGGGGCGTTTATCACGCGTATTGCCCAGCATTGCGGTCTGTATTACCCATTCCTTGAGGATATGCCGACCCCAGCACCACACAAGCCCTTACATCTTAGGACGATGAGAGGGATGAAGATTGCGATGAACTTTTCGGATATCAGGCATCGGTTTGTTGACGATCACCAACAAATTTATGAACCCCAACCGATAGTCCACCAGGCACTACTCGAGGCTGGGGAGGTGGAGATGCCGCATATTGCTGACGTGCCTGCTATGGATGGAGACATGGAGCCTCAGGTTGACCAGGGGCATCCGCAGGAGCCGCCACAGATTCCACAACGCGTTTGTCATGCAGTGCGGTTGCCTCAGTCCACCCAACGTCTCCTTGAGAGGCTGGTGGCTGCTCAGGATGGTTTGATGGCGAGCTGGACACAACAGTTTCAGCGGATGGACAGGCGGATGGACCGGATGGGGGATTTGATGGAGTGGGTGATGGCTAGTGAGGCCGAGAGACGTACCCAGGCGGGGTTTCCGGTTCGACCCCCGCCACATCCACGAGTGTATCCGGGTTTCGACATGGAGGCAGGTCCGTCCGGGACGCAGGCAGGTGGTGGGGATGATTCTGACGACAGCGATGAGGAGATGGAGGATTAGTATTTGTATTTGTTGGGTGAACTTTATTTTGTTAAACATTTGTGGGCATGTATGAACAAATATTTATTTCTTTTTGTTTATTTTGGTATGTTTAAACATTTGTAACTTGATGAATGTTTGTTCGTTTTGTTATTTATAGGAGTTGTATATGGGTCTCATTGCCCTATATGACCCATATGAAATTAATTTTTGTAAAAATTTTATGTGGTAATTAAGGGAAAACACCCTAATTAATATTTTTTTTAAATTGTTGCATACACTATATTTCACGGATGTTACACCTTTGCCAAGTTAACAAATTCTTTTTCGTGAAGTTCTATTACTATCTACTAACGCCCTACCCTGTGTAATACGATACATCTACCAATACCTTTGCCAAGTTAACAATTTTTTTTTCGTGAAATTCTTTATTGTTGTTATTATTATTATTATTATTTATTATTATTATTGTTATTATTGTTGTTATTATTATTGTTATTTATTGTTATTATTATTATTTATTATTATTATTATTATTATTGTTGTTATCATTATTATTATTATTTATTATTTATTGTTGTTATTCTTATTATTTATAGTTCTTATTATTATTTATTATTTATTATTATTATTGTTATTGTTATTGTTATTGTTACTGTTATTATTATTTGTTATTATTATTATTATTACTATTACTATTATTATTATTATTTATTGTTATTATTTATTATTATTATTATTGTTATTATTAAAATTTTTATTTATTGTTATTATTATTATTTATTGTTGTTATTATTATTATTTATTATTATTATTATTATTATTATTATTATTTATTATTATTATTATTATTGTTGTTGTTGTTATTATTATTATTGTTATTATTTATTGTTATTATTATTATTATTGTTATTCATTATTATTATTATTATTATAATTATTATTATTATTGTTATTATTATTATTATTGTTATTATTATTATTGGTTTTAATTAATTTAATAAATTTTCGGTTATAATTAATTTAATAAATGTTTCTTTTTTAATTAGTTTAATAAAGTTTTCGGTTTTAATTAATTTAATAAATTTTCTGTTATAATTAATTTAATAAATTTTCTGTTATAATTAATTTAATAATTTTTTTCTGTTTTAATTAATTTAATAAATTTTATGATTATATTAATTTAAGAAATTTTCTGTTATAATTAATTTAATAAATTTTCTGATTATATTAAGATTAAAAAAGAAAAAAACCCAAAAAAATTAAAAAACCCGCCTCTACACTCGGATCGAACTCGTGACCTTTCCCTTAAATGCACCCGTCCCTTCCACTGGGACAAGCGTCTTACCCATTTATCATCCCGATTATTAATTTTCTTATCCTTAGTTGCCGAGATTAAAAAAGAAAAATAATCTATCCGCCCCTTATTGCCCTATACGCCCCTCATTGATTCAAAAACTACTTTTCAGGTTTGACCAAATAGAGAATATATCTAAAATGTTTTTACCCCACACACTAAAACACCAAGAAACACACACTGTCTCTCTCGTATAGCTCGGCTTAGAACGTATCAACCTATACGGTCCATATTTTCATAAAAGGATAGTGTATTATTTCATCTTTTCTTTGTTTATTTTGTTTTTTTTTTTTAATTTTGGCAGGTGGTGGGGGATTCACGGCGGTGTTAGGTTTGACGGTGGTGTTGGGTTTGACGGTGGTGTTGGGTTTGACGGTGGTGGGGGATTGACGGCAGTGGGGGATTGACGGTTGTGGTGGTGGGGATTGACGGCTGTGGTGGTGGTTAGGCGGGTATGGTGGTGGCTGTGGTGGTGGTGGTGGTGGTGGTGGTTATTGACGGCTGTGGTGGTGGTGGTGGTTGTTGTTGTTATGGTGGTGGTGGTGGCGGCGGTGGTGGTGGTGGTGGTGGTGGTGGTTTGTCGACTATTTAGATGTTAATTTGTTAAAAATTTGTGACAAGTTTATAAAAATTGTAAAAAGTTTGTAATATGACACGTGTTATATATTAATTTTTGCAGATATGTCTTCAGACGAGGAGGAGTTTGGTGTGGCACAGGTGCCTGGATTTGATGAGATGGTCGGGGGTGATTGTTTGGGTATTCCCTATATGGACTACCCAAACAATTCTAGGGAGTATAAACGTTTTAACAGGTTGCGAAAAATGAAGGTGGGTCGGTTGGAGGGGCGTTTATCACGCGTATTGCCCAGCATTGCGGTCTGTATTACCCATTCCTTGAGGATATGCCGACCCCAGCACCACACAAGCCCTTACATCTTAGGACGATGAGAGGGATGAAGATTGCGATGAACTTTTCGGATATCAGGCATCGGTTTGTTGACGATCACCAACAAATTTATGAACCCCAACCGATAGTCCACCAGGCACTACTCGAGGCTGGGGAGGTGGAGATGCCGCATATTGCTGACGTGCCTGCTATGGATGGAGACATGGAGCCTCAGGTTGACCAGGGGCATCCGCAGGAGCCGCCACAGATTCCACAACGCGTTTGTCATGCAGTGCGGTTGCCTCAGTCCACCCAACGTCTCCTTGAGAGGCTGGTGGCTGCTCAGGATGGTTTGATGGCGAGCTGGACACAACAGTTTCAGCGGATGGACAGGCGGATGGACCGGATGGGGGATTTGATGGAGTGGGTGATGGCTAGTGAGGCCGAGAGACGTACCCAGGCGGGGTTTCCGGTTAAACCCCCGCCACATCCACGAGTGTATCCGGGTTTCGACATGGAGGCAGGTCCGTCCGGGACGCAGGCAGGTGGTGGGGATGATTCTGACGACAACGATGAGGAGATGGAGGATTAGTATTTGTATTTGTTGGGTGAACTTTATTTTGTTAAACATTTGTGGGCATGTATGAACAAATATTTATTTCTTTTTGTTTATTTTGGTATGTTTAAACATTTGTAACTTGATGAATGTTTGTTCGTTTTGTTATTTATGCTTAGTTATTTATGCTTAGTCGACTTATTATAAAAAACAACATTTAAAAAAAAACTTAGTATATATAATAACAATGAAAAATAACAAGACAAACAACACAATATTCGATTTCATTTTTTTAAAAAACTTAATATATATAAAAAACGACATTTATAACTAATATTCGATTACATGTCTTGCATAAACTTACATACTAACAATGAAAAATAACAAGACAAACAAATCCAACTGATTATCAACCGACGTTCCCTCTTACGAACAACCCTTGAATGAATATCTTCAAATTCCGCTTCTTGCAATTTATAAATTCGAACCTCCTCTCTCAAATACTTTACTTCGTTTTGAAGCACAGCCTTCCTATCCATCAGTTCTTTGATGACCACACATGCCCGACGACACATGGGAGGATTGACCCACACAAAGAAGTTGCACTTAGAACGCTGGCACGAAAAAAAATAAATCACTAATATACAAGGGTTAATGGAAAAAATACATTAAAAACATACCATACTGTGACAAGTGTAAAATTGACGTCCGGGATTAGCTTCAGCCCAAGATGTTCTTAGTGCAGCCGTCCTACCACATTTGCAAACAACCATTGTGAATTTGTGATTGTGAAGATGGTGTATATTTCTGTGGCAAGTAAGGATGACAAAAATACCCGACATTTGCAACCAACATATACAAGCTTAAAAAAAAAAAGCAAACCAATATGCCGCTCATAGGCCCATACGCACGTATGGTGGGTACGGAGGTTGACAACTTTTCAGCCCATATGCCTCGTATAGCCCGATGAGACCCATTTCCACCTACCTTTTCTAAAAAGTTAACAGGACATTTATGACACCCCACTTGCATAAGCCTCTCATCGTCCCATACGAGTCTCATTGAAGTTCAGTTTCACTTCCTTTTATAGTTCAACCGAGAACAAGTACATATCCAAATACAAAAGTTATTTTTTTGGACGAGTTCTGGACCACACGATGAGAATCCAGAAGGGGACCACACGCGTCTCTCGTATAGTTTTTTTCTCTCGTATCGGTCTATATGGTCGGAATATTCAAGCTTTGTTTACCCTTGTTTTTTTGTGGTTTTATTTTGGCGGCTTGTGGTGGTGTTGGGGTTGTGGTTGTGGTTATGGTGGTGGTGGTGGTGGTGTTGGGGTTGTGGTGGTGGGGGTGGGTCGGCTAGGGTGGTGGTGGTGAGGGT